>MJUU01072466.1:0-40691 GCA_002080025.1 Modiolus philippinarum
GCTGATTTGTTTATTGTTTATCTGGTGCTCTACCAGGCCGAGTTACAGTATGTTGGTTGAGGCAAGTGACCCTAGTGACGATCTATCATAGCTTCTGGTAAGTGAAGTAGGTAATTGAGTTGTTGGGTTGTTTTCTCTGTTTTTGCTGAATATTGGATTCCCGGGTTGTCGTTGTGTGTCTATGCTTTTTAATTTACCTTTTGCTTTTGAGTCTGCAGAAAAGCATAGAACTATTTTATGAAAAGTAAAGCTAAACAATGATTTTTTTTAATATTTTATGTCAGTGAATATATTCTTATCTACGTCGCTTATTGCACTTTACTTTAATACAATGACATGACTATAGATATAAGTACTGATAGTTTTCATTTATGACACGAGTTTTAACAAATATTTTGAAAACTTCAGATGGGGGTATAAAGAGTTATATACAATTGGCGTTTATTATATTTCAAAGAAAAATAATTAAACATTTAGTGTATATTACGCTATATAAAATGGATGAAATCTTGGTAAAATCAATATTTTTTTTAATTAATTAATTTGTACATACCTTCATTGTTTTCAGTATTATTTGTATTTTTCGATTTGCTGAAATTTTATAACATGTACATTTAATATGCAAATACAAGTAACTGATACTATAGGGTTATAGGATGGGATTTTTCATATTGGTCCTGTATTATGTCCAAGGACGGTCGTATTGGGCCGAGGCAACGCCGAGGCCCAATACGGCTGTCCGAGGCCCAATACGACTGTCCGAGGACATAATACAGGACCAATGTGAAAAATAACATTCTATGACGCCTTTATTAAATAGTTATGTAAAACTATGCTATCGATTCAGCGACAACAAAATGGGCAAAGGACTTGTCAGTCAATTTTTATGTTTAGTTTTCCTTTATCCTCAAGTTCATTTTCATGTATTTCTGACTATGGGGAACAGTCTCCAACATTTTTAAATTTGACTTGTAACTGCGTTTTTTTCATAACAAAATAACGAGATACATGAGTATGTTAGCTGTTAAAAGGGATGAATTTATAATCTAAAAATATGACCTAAAGCACAAAAAAAAACATGGCAAAATAAAAGAATAGAAACAATAAAAAGGTCGACCGATATATTTCGACAAATCTGTCGTCTACGAGTGGGTCGTAATGTTGTTACAGGTAAAACATCTGTGACATTGTGTGTACAGTGTTTAAAAATAATGTATATGATACAGGTAAAAATCTTTGACATTATATGTACACTATAAGCAACATTATCAACATTCCAGCCACTGAGAACATACGACATCGAGACTCATTAGTCATAGAATGATTGTTTCACGTTTAAACCCCTGGGTTTTAAAGTGCCTAGTCTGAAAATAATCCGTTGTTCCAACGTACGTCTATTGTCTTGGCCTCCTTGTAATTTTATTAGCACTGTTACTTGCATATCTTGTGGGCAGTGGTTAGGGAGTCTGAAATGATTGCCGACTGGGCAATCCGTATTATTACGGACAGAGCGGATGTGTTCCGCAAAGCGGTCACCCAGTCGTCGGCAGGTCTCCCCTATGTATATCTTATGACACTGCCCACATACGATAGCATATACCAGATTCTGTGTTGTGCATGTGTATCCATTGTGTATGGTAAATGTGTTGTCAGGACCTCGAATTTCGTTGGTTTCAAGAGTATGGGGACAGGTAACACATCTCGATCTTTTACATCCTTTAGTGCCCCTGTAATTAGCCAGCACCACTTTAGATTTTAAGTTACTGCTGACTAGATGCTCGCGAAGAGATTTACCGCGACGAAAAGCTATGAGCGGCACTGATTGAAAAACATCAGCCATTAAACTGTCTTCCATAACAATGCTCTTAAAATTATTCAAGAGAATGTTGCGGATGGCTATGTTGTGGGGATGGTAATTGAGAACAAGAGGTACTCTGTCATTCTGTGACTTGCGTTTTGGACGCAGAATATGTTGTCTATTCTGTTTACAAACGGATTCCGAGGCCCTGTCAACAACAGCTTTGGGATATCCCCTTGAAGTGAAGAACGATGTCATTTTGTTACACTGTATTCTGAAATCATTTTCATCACTGCAAAGACGCCTAAGTCTTACAAATTGCGACTTAGGAATAGCATCCTTGCAGGTTTTAGGATGAGAAGAGTTTTTTTTCATATATGACGGCGTGGATAAACATTGAGGTGTCCGTCAGCCCACAGGAGTCGGAAATTTTATAATATTTCATTTCAACATTACGTTCGTGAAACTTCAATGTGTGGGTTTCATATTTTAACTTGAAATGAAGTATTGATAAAATTTCCAACTCCTGTGGTCAGCCACGCACTGACGCAAACGACTCAAGTTCAAATTTAACGAATGATGGTTACCTGAAAAATTTTTACTTTTCTGATTTTCTTAGCATTTTGTGTTGAAATCTGATTGTTGACATGTTTGAATACCATGATGTTTCATATTAAACACCACTGAACTATCAAAGTATTTTTCAGAATGTCAACAAACCAGCGTTGTCATTGATGTCCTTGAACTTCTGCAAATTGAATGTAGAAATACGGGATCGGAAATGAAACTGAATTTCCGTTTTAAATTAAATAGTAATAAAAAATGTACGATTGGTTTACATTGCAGCAGTCTAGCAGGCTATTCACATGGAATTATGTTCTGTTCATGATATTGCCGCCATTTTGTTGAAGATTTAATGAACCGGAAGTCCGTATTGGGCCTAGCCGTATTGGCCCAGTAAACCCGTATTGGGCCAGTAAATCCATATTGAGCCAGTAAATCCGTATTGGGCCTGTTTGGCCGTATTTGTCCAGTAAACCTATCTATATTTGCTCTAATTATTTTGTATTGAATAGACAAATTTAATCATATTTTACATAACTATTTAATAATGTTAAATAATGTTTTGGAACATTCTAGCAAGGAACAAAAATGAATTTTACTGCATAAAACAACGATTCAAAGCTCACGGCGATTCATTGCTGAAACGTACTTAACCTTCATCGAAACTATTTTTCTTTTCATGGTAGATCTATGAATAAAAACAAAAATTATAAAATGGATTAAAAGGAGTTTCTGGCATCAGCTTGGTAGTATCAATATATGTTTCTTATTTTATAATTATCGGTGTTTACCAAGTTTTCCAAATAAAATGAATGTCGAATCGTTATCGGTGAAAAATGGCGTACAAGTATTTAGGTAGGCAAAAATCCAATGCTTGTTGAAAATAAATATCTTGTACTAAAATAAATTTAATTTTTTTTCAACTTTGTTAATTCGTTCCATAAAAAGTGGATAAATTCTACAGTACAACAAAAATAACTCTAAAAAAATCGGAAGGACAATTAAAGCTAACCTTGTTGTTCTTAGGCAGTCTATTGATTGCCAGTATTGACTGCAAATATAAAACATTGCAGCAACTCCAAATAATGCTAAAATTCCAACAGCTGTAAACCAAAGGGTATTCGTTGGACTTGTCAGAAATTTGACAGGTGCTGGTGTTGTAGACGTCGTGGTTGTATTCTCCTAAAAGTAAATGTAATGTAATGAAATAGAGGCAGTACTTTGATTTGTATTCATTTAGTTGTCGATAATTCTATTATTGTTGCTATGCAAACTATTAGCATATATTTTGTTTGGTAAATTGATTTACCCCTACCTTAGAAAATGCTGACAAACGAAAACTTGTTTCACATTGATAATTGGCATTGTTTGTGTTCGTTTAAAAATGTTGTGAATATGTCGTTGTTTCGGCAGATAAGGACCCTAATAGCATCATTTTCATATGTACGAATCATTACATGGAATGTTTAAAGAAAGAACACATTGGTAAGAATCAGAGCAATATAACCTACACTACTACTACTCTTTCTAAGGAAGCGATAGTACAGAACCGTAAATCTGTGTTTCTTTTCTTCAAGATTTCAATTAACAATGAAGGGATATGGAGTAAATGCAAATGAGACAAAATCTCTCCAAATACATGGTAAAACACAGCAATGGAACAACGCTTTTATTGTTGTTCTTCATCTTGAAGTCACCATGAGGCTTCAACAATGAGCATTACTCATACCTCATAGCAAGTTCAAGACGGCCCCTAGCACCGGTTTGAGCGGTATTCATTGCTAATTGCTGAGCAACGCTACATCAACTAGATATTAAGACACTGATCCCCTTCCTTGTACTTGGTACCAAAATTACACAAATGCCCTTACAAACAACGGTACATCGCTGGACCTGCAAAATGTTCTAAGCTGTTAACCTTCATCTTTATAGCCGTTAAAGAGGGCCTTCAAAAATACTGTGATACTAGCTTTTCCAGAAGTGGTGTAAATATGGATATTTAAATATTCGAAAGATCTGCTGGACATCTTTAAATCAAGATCTTTATCACACTGTAACATCATTAAAACTTTTGACTTCTCTAGACTTTATACTTCCATTCTTCTTGAACAATTGAAAGATACCAGTAAAATTCATGTTTCTCCCGTAAGAACGGCGAACGCAGATAAGTTGTATTGTCACAATTA
This sequence comes from Modiolus philippinarum, assembly GCA_002080025.1. Taxonomy (NCBI): domain Eukaryota; kingdom Metazoa; phylum Mollusca; class Bivalvia; order Mytilida; family Modiolidae; genus Modiolus; species Modiolus philippinarum. Next base: position 4,549 of record MJUU01072466.1, read on the forward strand.
GTGTATTGTTACAACTAAATTTATCCTTATGTTTATTATTTGAAGAATTCCGGATGCATCGAATGCCCGGGACCGAATGACACATCTTTGGTTTTTCGTTTCCCTATTCCACCTTTCACTCTGAAAAATCGTAGTCACAAGGTATATGAATGTCCAGATATTGTTTGGAACTTGGAACCTAGTTCAACAACAGTGTAAGTTTTACATTATATTTTCATTATATTTGGATGAAGATCGATATTATTAACGTTACTTCACAACAGATTATTGTGATTATCAGCTGTACATGTTGATTGCATAATTTGCTATAAATATCGACTTTAACGGAATATATATCTCACACAGAAACGTACAACTGTTGGTAAGTTTCAACAAAGTATTTAAAGTTTTCATGTATTATTTCCGTCTAAAAGAGGAAGATAAACAACCGTTATTCAGTTGCATAATTCATATAAATATAGAATGTATGGCAAGCAGTAAGCGACATTTAAATACATCCAGGTATAATTATGGAACACATATTCCGTGTATTACAGCAATTCAACTGTATTCTTCCGTGACTTTACCGGAACTCGGTGTTTGATATTACACAGACACACGTCATATTTGTGTTTATTTATGCAATTTATTGTGTATATAAATATGTTGACATTTTGCTTATAATTATGTTAGCTTAAGTGGACTATAAATTTTCATTATTTTGGACACATAACTTATGATTGTTAATTATTGTATTTTTCAGGTTTTTACCAATTGTTCACCGGCTAATTAAAATAGTTGATCCACACTGGGTTTTAATTTTGAATTGGGCCAACGAACTAGGTTGAGCTCGCTGAGTCCGGCTCAGTACATAATTACATTAATTAATTTAAAGACAGAGAACAAGCATACTTTGTGAAATATGACTGAGAATCACAGACAAAATACACAGAGGAAGAAGTAATTAAAATGCTAGAGTTTCTGATCGACAATATATTTGTCCAGTTTGAAGGACTGGTTTATACAGACCAATGGAATTCAAATAGGCACAATTTGTGCACCCCTTTTAGCTGATCTGTTTACTCTAATGAAGCTGATTTCATTGAGAGGCTTCTTCCAATTAAAGACAAAAAACTTCTCCAGTTTTTTAATTTCAGCTTCCGTTATAAAAGATTATATTTTATCATTAAAATTCCCTCACTTTGGGTACTTTCTTCATCTTATCTATACAAAAGAGCTCGAAATTAAGGATACTACAGATACTTCCACATCGGCTTCGTTCCTTGAGGTTCATCTTGAAATTGACAACAGAGATTCACTACAAACTAAGCTGAATGAAAAACGCGATGACTTAACTTTTCCAATAGACAACTTACATTTTCAAAAGCACCAGTATTCGGAGTTTACATCTCGCAACTCATTTGCTGCTCAAGGGATTGTGTTCGATACAGTGACATCCTTGATAGAGCTAGGTTGCTAACAAATAGACTACTTGAGCAAGGGTATGTAACCAAAAACTTAAAGCAATCATTACTGAAGTTTCTCGGCCAACAACACGATCTTGTGGATCTTTATGGGATATCTGTTTCTCGGATGACAACTGATCTTTCCCTTTACAACTTCAGTTTGCTTCACTTCTTTCGGATTTGACTTTACTACCTGAGTTGACATGTTCTGCGGATGTCTTATAAAAAGTAAGAGATGCTTACACTCTGCCGGTACACCTGATCTCATACATGGTTTTTATTGGGAAAGTGTTGTTCATCTGTATGTGTTTCTTTATTTTTTTTGTCCCGTACTCATGTGGTTTCCTTGTTTCCTAGTGTTGCCATTGTCCATGGATTATTCGTTCTTTTGACTGTCGGTTTGGTTTGTACTTACTTTTGTTCAATAAATTGAGGTAAGGCTTGTCATGTTCTGATTTAAGATATACTAACAACTCTGATTATTTGTTACAAAATTATGGGTATTTTACGTATCAAATATCTGTAAGTAGTTAATCATATTAATCGGCTGATGTTCATTTTCTGTTGAATTGACAGTGTATTATAATTTATAATGAATGGCTTTTTTGTCAAATGAAGATAATATTTGATTTGAAAACAGTGTGCATTTGTTTGAAAACATCAGTTAACACTGATAAAATTTGTTAACTAGTCTTGTTTCTATGTTTTGTAAATTACATGTAGAGCCTAGTTTTCTCAACTTTTCAATGATCTATGACAATGACATTTCATTTCTATAGATGCGACTTGATTGAGTTCCTTGTTTAAATTAAGTTTAAAACTTACAAATATAAGGCTCTTTATCTAATCGCATCTACGGAAAAAAGCCATTTGCATAAATAAGGAATTTCTTGCGTAGCATTTTGGTCCCAGTGGTAAATTCAGGTATGTAAAGATCTTCAAAGCTCTTACAGAAATGCACATAGTATGTGTTTCATAAAACGATAAAATGAAATTACCGCTGGAAATACTATCCAGATAGTTACAGAAGTTGACAACCCTCCATAATCTCTGGCAGTTAAGGCTAGTGTCATCACGTCGCCATATGAAAATTGAGAATCTAAAGGTTCATTGACATATAACGATCCGTTATCATATATCTGTATGTATAACAAGTTATATGCTGTCAAATCTAATTGGTACGATATTCTTCCAAATTCAGATATATCAATATCGTAAGCGGTGACATTTCCAATTTCCGTTCCAACACTTTCGTATGGCGTGATATAAAATGTGTATTGTGTTTGATTAAAGTATGGTGGATTGTCATTTACATCCTTTATTTTTATAACGAGACTTGTTGTTGCTGTGTTAAAACCACTGTCTCTTCCTCTCACTAAACAATTATACTGGGTTGTTAAGATTTTATCCACATCGTAGTCATATGCGTATGTTAAAGCTCCATTAGCACTATTCATCGTAAATCTCCAAGTATCGTTTCCACAGTCAAGCCAATATGTGAGAGTATCGCCCCATTCATCCGGTTCGTCTACTACAAATCCTGCAGAAGGAAATGCCGTATTTTGCTGTAATAAAAATAAAGATCACGAAAATCATTAAAGCCTTTCTTAACTGTAAACAAATGCAAACTGTATTTAAAAAAAGACATGAAAATTTTACACAAAAGAATCTTATATATGCAAAAATTTCATTTTTTACGATGTCATCATCCAAGATAAGACACAAATGAAATATAATTAATTTTCAGGGAAATGTTTAACAGAATTCCTCTGGAGTTATATATATAGGCTTGAGGCACTTGAAATTAAAATTTCTTGAATGAAGGCAGATTTTTGAATAAAGTTATGGAAATAATATAAACTATACTAAATATTATACATCCCTAAAATTAAAGGTAGTTGAAAAAATAAGAATAATGTATTAAACTAGAAAAAAAGACAGGTTACGCATCTGAATTCTATTTTCTCCCTATTTTCATGGTTGTTCATAACACGACGTACAATCGTTTGAAATGAGTTTGGAAAAAAATACAAACTGGAGCTTCATCGTGTTCCACTGAATAACCTGATTGATGGAAAACTGGAGCCTCGTTTTCATCTGTCACATTTACTGACATTGTTGCTGTAGCAGTGTCCTTACTGTCTGACGCTGTAACCACGATATCAAAACTCTTGTTAGCTATTGACTCGTAATCAAGATCGGATGAAATCGTCAGGTATCCGTCTAAAAAATAACACATTCTTATCTGAATTTGATTTAGTGGTTTAAGAGTATCTTGTATCTATTCAGTTCCTTTTTAAACAAAGCCGGAACTTCACCCTCAAAATTATATAAACGTAGATGAAATTATGACATATACTTAAATTACCGTAAAACAATATACCGAAATAGCTGTTAATTTCATCTTTGCATTTGGCTATTTCGACAATTCATGTCTCCTCAGTGCTGATCAATATAAAATGTATGTACATTGCGCAATATGAAATTCATTTGACGAGCTTAAGATACAGATAGAAATGCAAGGTTTTTCTGAGCATATCTCGTTTGTTTTGCAGCGAGTACAAATAAATTTTATGTTTCTAGATGATGTACGTATGTTGTTTTTGTCCTGGAATTATATGATCTCTATTTAAAATGTATTTTCTTGGTAAGCGGGACCAGGAAGACAGTAAACAACATTTTGGTATAATTTACAGTGATACCTGACGTAATAGTAGAATTTGCTCTGTGACGTCAAGGTATTCGATGTTTTAAAATCCTGTCTTTGTTTGTTCAAAATCGTTGACAGGTTACCTGTCTACCCTACGAATACGAAAAAAAAAAATTCGTAGGGCCATGTTGGTCTAGTAAGTAGCATCATTGCAGGATAATTTGTAGATTCTGAGAGAGAACAAATAACCAAAAAGTTGATAAGAAGGCCAAAAGCAGCTTAGGACAGAGAGATTAATATTATACTAGAATTATGATTAGAAATATGATTAAAATTAGTCAGAACCAAAATTGGAACAGTCCTTGCCTTTGAAAGGGGTGTATACAAAGATTAGAGTCTCCACTTAAACATATACAATTATGAAAATCTAGATGGAAATATCTACATGAACATCATAATTAGTGAAACTGTTTAATTTAACAGTGTTAAATCGCTAGTCTGCCTGTAAAGGATTTATTTCTTCGTTTGTATACGAGGAAGAGAAACTTGAATTTTGTGTAACAATAAATCAGCTTAACCGTACCGCTAGCCTTTGCTAGTACCGGTATAAAGTTCAGTTCTTATCGTTTTCCACGTTTGTCTTTTATCTTTCTAGTGTAGTTCCTAGTAGATTGTAGTTTTAGGTCATTATAGCTGTTTCCTGTTATTTTCTCTTTATATAGCGCTAGTCTTCCCAGGATATATGGACAGCAATACAATTACTTATCACAAGTTAGATGAATTATCATAACTGCAAAGATAACCTGTGCTCATGCTGAAATATGACAATCCTGTTAACGGTTCGAATGCACCATATATCAAATGAGTGTCACTGGAGTCAAGGTCACGTACTCTGATGTGGTATAGTGTTGTTCCTACTGGCGAGTTTTCTTCGATCAGAAAGGGATACGGTAATGGTAAATTACTTATTATTGGCTTGTCGTTGATATCTGCAATTATAAATACTTTTTATTCTGTTATGCGCAATCCTTCCATAATCTCTCAAATAATTTATACATGCCCAGTTATTCTTATTCTCGTTCGTTTGTAAACGAATGTTTTGTTCGCTGAAATAAGATTAGACCAATACAATATAGCTTATACTAATTAGGAAGAATTAGCCTCACTGCTGGTTTCGTATGACAATCAAAATTTTTGTATCCCTTTTTTTTTACTTTTTGAGTATGTATTCTTATGTTGCTTTTTGGTATGCTATGTATTCATGCCGTTGTAGTATACTCCTTGCTTCTCAGACTTAATGATTTATTTTCGATATTTCATTGTTTTTCTTTAACGTTAACACCATAGTTGGTATTACAAGTTTTCGTGTTGGATAATTAACGATGAAAGCATATGTACTTAATGCACATGAGACAAAGTATCTACAAAAACATGATTAAAACGAGGCAATGGAACACCACGAGGCATACAATTTAAGTCTATATTTTATCTTTGCTTACTAAGCTGAAGTACTCATTTTCTGATTTTTGTCAGTTAAAACATGTTCTGACTTTTTAGAAACATACTTAATCAAGGGGAAATTATGTTACAAATTATCAAACAATGAATACGGAAATCAGAGAGATATGCATTTTGTAACATGACAAGATTACATTTTTATAGGTATTATCATGTATCAGTTTTGGACATCACAATAAGTATATGTTATCGGGCTCTTGACAGCTATGTTTCGTAAAATATCACCCCGTGAGCCAGAATATGAAGCACAGGGGTGAGTGAGCGTAGCGAACGAATCCCAATCTTCATATTCTTGCGAGCGGGATGATATTTTACAATACATCAGTTGTCAAAAGCCCGATAACTTGTTTATGATTCTTTATTTTGTACTTTAGATTTGTAGTTATTGAACTGAGGTTTCAAATTCTTCCAATGTTATGCGGGAAATTCGACAAACACGTCTTTCTTTTCTTTTCAGCAATTATCAACTTCAAAAACATGTTTTGTAGTTTTTTTTATCATTTTCTCAGCAATAATTTGCAACTGGATGAATATTTTGACCACACTACTCGGAATAATGTCGATTTTGAATGTTGCAGCAATCTTTGGTTGTTACGATATTCTATCGTTCCTTGGTGCTTTTATGACGTCATAATGTGAAAACCTCAAAGCTCTGCAGGATATATCAACGACCCAGTTTCTACAATTTTTCTGACGTCTAGTTTATCTATTTGTGTAATCATGATTCTGTTTTCAATATATAATCGGAAAGAGCAAATGCAATAGATGTTTATTTTTATCCATTTGATTTCGTGTGAAAACTTTACTATACGTTATTTCCTTTGAAACTGGGAGAATAGTTTGATATATCCAGGTCAACCTCTGATATATCCAGGTCAACCGGATATGGCTTTTGCGGAAAGGCTATGTAGGCTGATATAACCATGGGGAAGGATGATAAATAACAATATCATATATATCAAATGCCATTTTAAACTCACTTATTATTTGTACAGATAGGATTATTGGTCCTACTGTCGTCCTACCATCACTTACTGATATTTCAAGATTATATGCTGGATGGAACATGGTTGGAAAGTCAGCAGTTGTGACTATATCACCATCTGGTAAAATATTAAATAGACTAATGCTTTCAACATGTTCAATCACAGACAATTCCATGTAGCATAAATATATAGCAATCGGTCGAAGTGATTTTATGGAGGTAATCCGGCTTCCTCCACCTAACGGCTACGATATAGATGACACACAACTGAAAATGGCGTAAATACGAATTGCAAATAAACAAAAACTTGCGGAAAAAGTTTTTTTTACGAGTAACTTGTTTTGCGATATTTTTCAAAGATTCTTTTTTCAATTTTTGCGGACTGAAATTCTCTTGAATTCTTATCATATAATTAAATACTGAAGTCACTGTGAATGTAGGTTCTGCATATGCGCATTTCGACAAGTTATGTCTCTTCAGTGCAGATAAAATCTAAACCCTTGGAACATGTGGAAAGACCATTAAGTCCAAGATGTTTAAGAACTGATAGAGAGCAAATAACCAAATATGATCTTAATGCAAAGCAAAAACAGCTAAAGACAGAGCTTTACATGAGGGAGATACTAATTAGTTTTCAACAAACTTTATAAAAAATTGTAAGATTCCAAATATAATCGGCTTTCGGGTAAGAACCGAAGTACTGACTACTTGGCTGGTGAATTTAATGTTTTAAGAATCATCATTTTATTTCAATGTTTGTAATTTTCAAGACTTCATGATTTACCTCAAATAAAGCGATTGAATTAAGTATGATAGGATGATGTTTTGACTATAACGTATTATCTACGGTATGTTTTTAGGGCAAGTAATCATTTAAACATCAAAGTGTGATAGCTTGAAACTTTAAATGTTAAACATATGATGGGTAAAGCATCTCTTTCAAATTTAGGCTAGTCTTCTAATTAAAATCAGTGTAAACATTTTTAGTGAATTGTGAAATTTGACAATGCAATTATATATTGTAACTGTTGTAGAATTATGTACTAAAAATACAATTTCGACAACTTGTGTATCTTCAGTTTATGATTTCCCTTCTACAGCACCTGAATTTTTCTAGGGCTTCATGCTTCAAGCTCTTTAGCTTTGTGGCGTTCTTCTTTATTTTGTGTTTTTTTTTTGTCTCTTCATGTTTAGTAGATTTGTTGCTAAAATGAGTTGTCGTGTTTTTTTCGGGGTGGGGTATTTTAGATTTTTCTAATTCGTTTTGGTTCTGTATTCATTTCCCGATGTATTAGATAAAACAATTATTTGGAAAATCAAAATTAAATAAATGAAGGTGAAAAAACGGGGGAATATAAAACATATCCAAACTTTTCACATACACATTTATTTAAAAAACACATTATGTAAGAAGCTAACGGCCCCCATCCACAAAAAAGGGATTCTTAAACTAATGAATTGTGATGTAGTATGTCAAATATTAAATTAATTTTATTATAATATATCTAAGAAGTAAGACTTAAGTGCTGAATTAATACATACAATCTCTTATTTGGAATGGTCCGCCAGCAGGATCCGTGATCATAGAAAATGTCATTGTATCATTTTCAGCATCAGTCATCTGTACGTTGAAGACTAAGTCGCCGATAAGAGTTGATGCAGCACTAACATTGATTGATGCTAAATAAATAAAATACATCAGTAACTAAAATTTCGAAATGGATGCTTAAATTTTAGATACCCATGTCGATACTTAAGGTAAAAATAGTTGAAACAAACTGTTTTAATGTACTGTAGGTGATACCAAATGTTAGCTCAGTTTATTGTACACATGAAAAAGAAACAGTCTTCAAGTTGGTATTTGAATAACGTTGTATTGTTAGGAAAAAATATATCATCGCAAATGCAATACTTGAACTTCAGATCCTCGAACATTGATTTGATGGCTAATACAATACTATCACTTTTGTCACAAAGTCTCTTTGTTATACAAGGAGACAAACATACCTTTTAGTCGGATAGATAAATATATGTTAAATAAAGGTATTTAATCTTGTGTTCCAATAAATGTTGTGCAATTTATCCCGATATCATTTTTAGAAAGCGAAATTGTTAGCAAGTTCTGTTTATGAAAGAATGCTGAAATGATTAAACATGTTGAAGCTTAATCCTTAATTCTGTGTGATATTGTGAGATTCATTTGTATTTTATCTCAAAATATTATTATAAGTATGTGTAATTACCAATTTGGCAATGCCTAAAACTTTTATTCGTATATACCAAAAGTAAAATTCGACAAAATACCTGATGACATTGTGAAAAATAGCTAAAAGTTCAATAGCATAAGCATTATACCGATAACTTTTATCGAAATATCTTGTGAATTGATTACTAGTATTACAATTTAGTTGAAACCTTTGTTACGAAACTATATTAAATGTAGCTCATATCAGAGCAACATTTGTGGGTTTAACTTTACTACCGGATTTGACATGTTCAACATGGCGAGTGTCTTATAAGAAGCAGGAGATGCCTATTCTAACGGTACACCTGATCCAAATCATGGTTTGTATTGGGTCCGTGTTGTACATCAATGTATGTGTGTTTTCATTTTCTTTTTAGTCCTGTACTCAAGTGGTGTCCTTGTTTCATGTGTTTCCGATGTTGCCATTGTCTATTGGTTGTTCGCTCCATTGACTGACGGTTCGGTTCTCACTTACCTTTCAATAAACAATAAAATGGTAAGCAGTAACTGCACGCTAGAAAAAGTCTCCACAAATTCACAGTAAGACCAAGCAATTGATGATCGCCTTTATTGCTGCTCTTTATCTTCAAGTAAACACTACACATTCAACGAAAAGCCCTGTCCATACCCAACAGTAAGTCCAAGAAGACCCATAGCAAAGGTTTTAACTAAAGTTATTGCTAAAACTTGAAAGACGCTAAATCCATGTTATTTGTTGCTCATAGATGCTTGATAGTCAACACACGTAAAATTAACACACATAATGTTATTACAATCGCCGTCATTCGTGCCTCAAAATATGATTATGAAAGATATAAATTACCTGGCAAATTAACAAACTGTGGTGGATGGTTTTTCTGTACGTCCACAAAGAAGAGACCAGTGGTAGCAGTATTCGTCCCGTCGTCACATGATACCAACAACTCATGCTTTTTGTGTGTATTGTAATTAAATGACGATTTTGGTTGAAGATAAATACCGTAATCTGAAAAATATGTGCACAATAAAATAATTACACTCTAGCAATGAGGTCATTTTTATGCTTAAGATCGGAAAAACACACTATTCCATATTTTAAAAACTGTTTTGATATAAATTCGCCTTCCAAATTACACATGAGACTTATAAGCTTAATATTGGTTTAAGAAAATACTGCAAAATTATGTCATGTTTTGCATAGTCTGATTTAACTACCAATTTATACTTTTAAATTCACAACAATCTTAACAACTCTCTTTTTACGATTTAATTAACAGAAAAAAAAATCTTAAGGAATTGAAATCTGAAATGATGAATAATAATGATGTAGTCCTGAAATTGTTGTACTCACTTGAAATTCCAGCTATTCTTTCGACACTGAAATAAGTCACAGTTGGTGTTGTAGACGTCAATACACATGTAATTGGATCTGTTTCCTGTCTGTCGTACACCTCAATTGTATGTAATAGTTGACCGGCTTGGATACCTTCATGGAGGGTTACTGAATTCGGCAAATTTATTATTCGTAGTGGCTACAAAAATATATTATTAGTCATTTGAAAGGGTACACCCATTGCAAATGTCTTGCTTGCACATTCGTAGCACCTGATAGCATCTTTCGGGTTTTCGTTTTATATTTGTAGCAGTCTTGTTAATTCTGTTTTTCCTTTTACCTTTTTTGTCAAGTGTTCCCCATTTGTGCTGATATATTGCCTTATCATCCTTCCCCATGATTATATCATCCTGCAGAGCCTTTCCGCAAAAGCCATAATCCGGTTGACCCGGATATATCAGAGGTTGACCTGGATATATCAAGCAATGCTCCCAACGTTTCAAAGGTAAAAACATTTATTCAAGTTTTCACATGAAATCAAACGGATGAAAATAAACTTCTGTAGCATTTGATCTTTCCAATTAAGTACATTAAAAACAGTCATGATTACACAAATAGATAAACTAGACGTCAGAAAAAATAGAAACTGGGTCATTGATATGTCCTGCAGAGCTTGGACGTTTTCACATCATGACGTCATAAAAGCTCCAAGGAACGACGGAATATCGTAACAACCAAAGGTTGATGCAGAATTCAAAATCGACATTTTTCGAGTAGTTCCGTAAAGTAATCATCCTGTTACAAAACCTTTGCCGATAACTTGATAAAAAAACTACAAAACATGGTGACTTCAAGATGAAGAACAACAAAAAAAGCGTTGTTCCTTTGCTTGTTTTTTACCATGTATTTGTAGAGACTTTGTCTCATGTGCATTTACTCCATATCTTTTTATTCACCATTTTGAACTTAGAAATTGCCGAAAAGGCGATAATTAAATGTATGTCAAATTTTACGAGCAACTTTGGGAGAATTTGAAACCTCACTTCAATAAATACAAACCTAAAATACAAAATAAAGGATTATAAACAAGTTATTGGTCTTTTGACAGCTGATGTATTGTTTTTTTTTCTGTCGTTTTGTCCTAGTATTCGTTAGCCGATTTAGTATGCATGTCTGACAGTCTCTTTTGATTTTAGACAGATATACATCGTGTTGCAATATTAACTACCAAATTTAACTACCGGTATCTCGTGAAAAAATTATCTTTGTAACTTTATACCTCTTAACTGTCGTCTGTATGTTTGTACAAAAGCATATCACAACTGGTATGCCATTTGTCATCAAAACTTTACTTTGGTATGCTGCTTTATATAACTTATTTTGCTGATTGTTAGACTTGTTACCGGCCTTATTTTAACAAGTATAGACAGAATATTTGCTTTAGAATTTTTCTTCCACCTCCATAACAAGTGACAAGGTGAAGAAATATCAGTGGATCGTCCATAGTTTGCAAGTAAAAGACATCCGAAACAGGACCGAGTAGAGATTTATAGAAAATATTCCTTCAACTAAAAAAAAATTCATGTGATAGTTGCACATGTTCGAAGAAAAGTGTGCCCAGCTCAGAAACGCTCAGAACTAGATTTCATTTAAAAACAACCTCAAATGTTTCTTTCATGATTGGATTTTTTTCCCAGGTTGAAGTTTTTCCCTCACCGTGTTACATGAAATGTTCCACGAATTTCCCGGCTTACATCTTTTTGTAGATTACGTATTATAGTATTCACGGCTTACATCTCTTTGTAGATTACGTATTATAGTGAACTTCGATGACTCGAACATCCAGGGGACCGTGGAAAACAGTTTGAGTCAGAGGTATGTTCGAGCTATCGAGGTCAAACTGTGTTTAAAATTAAACAAAGCGGCCAGAAAAATGGGTTCGAGACAACCATGGTGTTCGAGCTATGGCAGTTCGAGCCATGAAAGTTCTACTGTACATCAATTTACTACTTACCGTATTGGCAACTTTTACTGTAAGAGAACCAGGTGCAGAATTCCCACATGGGTCTGTCAATCCAAATGTAAGGGTGTACGTTCCTAGGTGGGACAGCCGTCAAATAAACATACTACTTACCGTATTGGAAACTTTTACAGTGAGAGGACCAGATGCAGAATTCCCACATGGGTCTGTCAATCCAAATGTAAGGGTGTACGTTCCTACAGGTGGGACAGTCGTCAAATATACATACTCTTAAAAGAAAAAATAATTTATTTGTACTAAGCTAATTACTTTTTTTATGTATTGAAATGAGATTTGAATTTATTGAACAAATTTGAATTAAGAATAATACAGAATGTTCTGCATTGGCCTCGTTCCTTGACCTTCGTTTAGAGGTTTTTAACAGAGTTGCATTACGGATTGGGCTGTGTGGCAGGAATCGTGGCTTCCCTTTTCCAGCGGTCAACTTCTATTTTCTTTGTGGCAGCATTCCGAGGGCACCGGAATGTGGAGTTTGCATCTCCAAACTCTTTTGCTACTCAGGGTCCTGTGGTCGGTGATGTGACTTCCTTGATGTATAGCTAGGTTGCTTGCAAATACTGTACTTAAGAAAGGGTGTGTTTCACATGGCTTGAGGTAAGGGGGTTTTCGGTTTTGCGGACCGCTGTTGGATATCTGTTTCCCGGAAGACAGCGGATCTTTCTCTTTGCTACGAGGCATGTTTTTCCTCTTCCGGATTTGAATTGGCTGCCGATGTTGGCGTGTGCGGCACAGCGGTTGTCTTGTGGGAAGAAAAGAGATGCTTGCACTGCATGTGCACCTTGTCTTGCCAATTTTTTTTATAGGGTCTGTGTTGTTCGTTTATATGTGTCTGCACGTACCTTTATTTTTCTATTCTGTGGCGTGATCGTGTTGGGTCTTCGTGTATTTGCTTTTTTTTCGTTGTTGCCGTTGTCCTTCTGTTGTCCGTTTTGGACTGAATGTTCGGATCTCACTCACTTAGCAAATTTCTTAAATACACAGTAGTCAAAATAATCCTTTGTTTTATTCTTTTTTATCTATAAATAGTTTTGACAAATAAGCAAAAGTTTACAATGATTTGTATGAAAAAGAAAGGAAATGGGGTAAATGTCAAGGAGACAACATCCAATATCCAGGTTAAAACGACCCAAAACAAAGCATCTAGGGGTCATGTGTATGATATGATTTCATTTCTGTTAAAAAGGAGAAAGATTTCGAGATCTTTTATAAAGTTTTTGCGTGTTTAACCTGTTATAAAATGGAAACGACAGATATTAATTATGATATTAACTATTTCTCGAAAATAGAAATCATAGCCAGGCCCAATTAAAGTTTGATATTCAATATACTATGATTTTATGTTTAATCTTGTCTAGAATAAATAGTTATCAAAAGCCACGGAACTCTTAAATGCACATTTTACGAGTAAAACAACTCAGTTGCGTCAGATCATATTTCTGATATAATAGTTGTCTGTTAAATATTTATATTTATCAAATAGTTCATGGTTATGATGGACATATTGCAGTTTCTGGGCCGGACGGTCACCCCTAAAATAGTATATCGACCGAAGCGAAGCTGACGTCGATATAATGCTTTGGGGTGACCACCCGGTCCATAAACTGCCATTTGGCCGGAATTACTATGAACTATTTCCAGAAATTGAAGTACCAATTTCATTCTATATTTTTACTTTTATAATTTCAATCCAAAAATCTCGATGTTAAAATATAATCTATTAATTAAATGAAATAAATAACTACGTGATAATTGAATAAAAATGTTACACATTTTGGTTTTAAGGCTGTGCATTTTTTTTCTAACTTAGGGTCCAAACCTGGTGTGGCTCATCCAAAAGTAGTTAAAAATTGTGACGTCACAATATATTATATGAACCGGGCTGCCATTGGATATACTGTTATATGGACCGGCAGTGTTAACAAAGCCAAATAGGATAAATATAAACGTATAGTATAATATAAATATATACCCAACAAAAAAAGTTTAGCAAAAGTGCTTTAATGCCTTGGCTTAAAATAACCGATATTTGCTTTAATTCAACCATAAAAATTCTTCATTTTGTCAGATTGGGTGTACAAGATATCCAATTCAAGTAATGGTCCGAAAATTAACATGGCCTTTTTCCCGTAGGCGATTTTCATCTTTTGCAAAAAAAGTGCAAAGATCACTTCGTGATCACCGTTACATATCCAGTTCTGGTAATCAAAAACATTTTGTTGGCTTTCGTTGCATAAAAATGAAAAATCTGGCATTTTTTGCATATCCCCCTTTTTCAATGTTTTTCTTTTTGGGTCGAGTAAGCTTAAACTTAATGAAATATTTAGAATTTATGGACAGACGTAATGCTAATGATTAGTCGAACTCAAATCCAGCTCAGTAATGTTACATTTAATTTAATAATTGAGATTTGGTAACTTGAAAATAGGCCCTTTTTATTCATACCAATTGTTGCTAAACTTTTTGTGTTCAGTATATATAACAATGTTTGGAAGAAATTTTAGCGAAAGTGCTAATAACTTATTTGATAAGACAAGAAATCAAATCGAAGAGTTTCATGTTCTTTCTATTAACCCAAACAATGAAAAACCACAAACTTTAAGTACAAATACACATATCAAAAAGACTAAATGCTCGAACAGAGGGCAATGCTTCTTCCCCACAAGTTTTATTCACACCAAGTCCGTGTGACTCCATTATTTCTTAGCTTACCTGAAGATGTATCGAACGAGATTGAGGCTGAAGTAGACGTGAATGTCCATGTCAATTCATCTCTAGAATCTCCATTAAAATACGTTACTCTATAGATACTGGCTCCAACTGGTTCGTTACTATAAATTTGAATCTGACGCTGTAGGTTAGTGAAGAATGGTGCAGTATCTAAATCAAAATAAGACTGAATATAATAAAACACTTCATTTAGCAATGTGTCATCAATGCACTCCTTTATAAGAAATTATACATAAATTTGACATAATAAATTAATTTCTACATCTTAACTTGAAGCTTAAAGGAATAAGAACCGAGTTGTTCGAATGTTCATTTGTAAATTGAAGAAGGCATGATGCAGCAGTTCTGCAATAACGTAAAAAATGTGCTTAAAACAAGCTTACATTGGACATAATTAATACAAAGTGAAACCTTTTGAAAAAAAAATCAAACGTTTACATGATGTTGGTTTTATATATTTTGTTACCTACTTTTTTCAGTAAATACCCTAATTGCATAAGCTCTGTCATGTATATAGGTTACGCTAGACCAGCCAAATGTGTTTCCCTCGTCAATATTGGACATCGCTGCAATTCTGAAGTTGTGTGGATATGATGATTGTGAAGAGTATGGAATGATTTCACTTCCAGGGGTATACCTACATAGGGAGAAAGTATTAACATAAACACAACAGTGGTATCCATTAACATTTGCACTTAGAAGTTGTAGAAGTCAATTTTATCAAAAGTCAATATCGATTAATAATATTCTTACGCCAAAGACGAATCTTTATAATCTCCTTTATCGGGACTTTTTTTACATTTTGTCTTTTATTTGAAGAACTATTTGATACAGAGTTGAAGAAAAAATGCATTAATATTCGGCGTACCAGGGACTTAAGTTTATTACGCTCTGTATAAGTCGTCCGATATATTCTTAAAGGAGTCATTGCCTTTATTGGATTTCGTGCATTTTTTATTTTATTTCAAAAACATTTTTTTTAATTAATATTGAGTTAAAAATTGCGACAGGAGTCTAATGATTATGTACTAGATTTCAAATTCTCTATCATCAGATATGATTGTTATTTCATTATTCCATATCATTTTTCCTTTATATATATATATATATATATATATATATATATAGATACGTACCAACCAAGGAAGTCTCCATCTTTCACTGATAATCTTTCCAGTTCTCGAGGTGAGTATTTGATGGTATGTCCAGTTGCACTACCTTTAATAAAAATGATTTTATGAATATTATAAACTCGTTTGCATCTAAAAAACAATTATCCCGATCACAAAGCTTAGTTTGAGGATATAAAACAAAATTATTAAAATACAAAAACACGCAAGGTTGCATAATATACAGTAAATTTAGTTATGCTGTACACGTATTTCAAGAAGTAAACTCTCATCAGCAGCATTTAAATAAAATAATATGGAAAGCAATAATTGATTTGTCAGGAGCTGAATCGAAATGAAAAAAATCGAATGAGGTGCAAAGCCATTGACAAATCATAATTCTAATATGACGACCTTCAAACGCTTTGTATCCAAACCCGTGGTTAAAATAAGATATACTTATGGGTAACGTCATAAACAAATGACGGTACTTTCGATAATGTCATAGAAAATTTTACATCAGTTTTTGCAACGTCACAGACCAACTAGCGGCATAAAATGACGTTTCATTCCTTGTGCACTGGGAGGAATTTTCCAAATCGCAACCTTGTAAGTGTCTTATTAGAATCGAAATAATAGTAGCCATATATTTATATTATTTTTACCACGGGCCGGCACTTTATGGTGATATTTTACCCCTCGCTGGTCGCTCGGGGTAAAATATTCGCCATAAAGTGCCACCCCGTGTTAAAAATAATATAAATATATGGCTACTCTTAATTATTTCTTAAATAAAATTGCAAAGTGTGCCTCGTTTGATACCTGACTTTTTGAAAAGACCAATTGTATTGGCTGCAAATTCAGACAAACAGTAGGCATTTTGTGTTCACTACACTTTTATAAATACAAACTATTTTCATTACACTAGAAATAACCCACACAAAAGACGAAATTCAAAGAAAACAAGGGACAGGTACTTTCGTAGTCTTTAAATGAATAACATGAACATTAAATTTGCAATATCTAAATGTTTGTAAATGCTGTTGAAAACTAAAGAGTATCTCAAATCTCTGTCCATAGCTAACATCATTAGTTTTCCAAATGTTTTGACTTGATTTGCACTGAAGAGACATTTGTTTTCCAAAAGGCCGTATGCATAACCTAAATTTACAGTAACTTCGGTATTTCTATATATATAGTTATGAATAAGTATGATATTTGTTGTTGTTATTGTTAGTTAGATTTTTTGGGAAGGTACTCTATCGGTTAAAACTGCATTCTTAAAATTATTTTAGTTTTAAAACATCATGAGGACATGTAGCTTTTTTAAATTTATTTGAAATCTCTAGCAAGTTTGTCTCTACGACAACAACAACTGTTGATATTAAAAACAGTATTTTCCCTTTGTTGCATCAACAACCAATTAAAGAAACGGAAGGTTATCAATTTTAATGTCATCGTACATTTAGAATACTTACTGGGCACCGTATAAATGTTTTTCCCTACCAATGTATAAGTTGTTTCAGACTTCCGCCATATCATTAAATGAAGCTCTCCAGCTCTGGATGCATTAAACTCCCAAGACTTTATGACACCACAACATTTAACTTCATAAAAACCACTTTCAGCTAAAATCCCATATCCTTTAAAAAGTAATTAAATTAATTTTGCCAGATACATTACTAATTACATGTAGTATAGTAGAAATAGAAAAATTACCGAACAGACTTGTCAGAAGGGTCTGTAAGTCTCGCTCAATATTGCAACTTCCGGGTACATGATTTGTACCAGGAAGTTGCATTTTTAACAAAAATATGTGAAGTTTCGGGCAAAAACATTGAACGTCATAAATCCTGCCACGTCATATTTAAGCGGGAGACAGTTTCAAATTTTAATTTTATCGTTAATTCTCGGTGTCACATGACGAGACTTACAGACCCTATAGAAGGGGGAAATCACAATGTAAGTGCAAAACTACCGGGAAATTGTACACCGCAATAGTCAAAGGAATTAATGAGTTAAACCAGGTTTTTGGTGCATTAAAAGTCCCATTGCGCTTGTTTCAGGTACCTTCTCGACATCAATTGCTATTGAAATTTCACAGCCATTCAGAAAAATATTAAACCCAGTATTAAATGAAAAAAGAACATTACAATTTTGACAAAAATTGAATTTCTTACACAATGTCAAAAACATATAATATATCTCAAGAAGAATATAATATCATAGATGTAAAAAAATATTTCATGGTAAGGAATATTTTTTCAAATATTGTTTAATATATTTTTTATTGTTTGTGTTTGTTATTGTATTTTTGTATTAAGCTGCTGAACAAATTGAAGTTGTGTTTCAATTTTGGTTTTTGTGCAAAAATTGGTGCAACAAGTTGGTACTTTATAAATACTTGAACTTTTTCCCTCTGCCTGGTAGCATTTTCTTTGTCATCGTGGTGTACCAAATATTTAAAATAAATGTAATAAACGTGTATTCAGATTCATTTTAGGAGGTAGACCTAGGTTTAGGGACATAACTCTGAACAATCACAAATAGGTTTGTTAAGATCATATTCATAAATATGTTATAAGCTTCTAAATAACATTGATGATTTTTATTCTTTTTCACAAAAATGCTTAAAAAGCATAGCTGAAACTGTCCATTTCAAACGCCTTACTGATTTAAAGAGTTATCTCCCTTACCCTAGGTCTACTACCTTAATAGGTTATGAGTAGTGAAAAAGCAAATTTCAGGTTCATTTTTATTTGTTCACTCACCAGATAATGTTCCTAGAATTGCTGTATATGTTGACGGCGCTCCAAACCCAATCTCGCGGTTCCCACATTCTGTAGTAACAATGAAAATAGCTACTTTTTATTATACAATGATAAGATAAAGAGTGAATAGATTATATGTTTTTCATAATACTGTCCACAATTTACACTATTTGCAAATGCTAATGAATCCATTAGGATAAACAACAAATAATAGATAAAATTGCAAAGGCCATATACTAGACTCATTTTTCAGGACTCCCCCAAACATAACGGCCACACTGTTTTTTTTATTCCTATGTAAATTCTTTGAATTCAAATATTTTTCTTGAGTATTACTTGCATGTACGAACAAATATAGGGCAACTTTCTAGTATGCCGTTCAATATCTAAATATTTCAATTTTACTGAAGTCCAATTTTTAAGGTCATCACTTTTCTATAGATTGGTTTAATATCCAAATAATTGATATCAGATAAAAGCTATATTAAATCCCCCAGATATAACAATTTATAGAACCCAAGTACCGACAAGAAAATGGAAAAAATTACATATTTAAGCTATCATTTTTCTTTAGATAAAGATTTTTGTTAACAATGAAGGGATATGAAGTAAATGCAAATGAGACATAGTCTCTACAAATACGCGGTAATCCTAAGCAATGGAACAACGCTTTAAGGTAGTACGGGAGTTTAAAATTACGCATCATTCTTGCGCATATGACATAAAATGGAATTCCCTATGGAAACGTTGCCGAAACCATTTTCAATGTCTTATAATAGTTCAATTTGATGAAATATGCCACTTTATTAAGTAACCACGCAAAATATTGAACCTTTCAGCTAACTCCTGTTCTATTAAGGGGAGATAATTTGTATAGAAATAATGGGAAAAAAATAGTTTTTTGCGATTTATTCAAAAATAAGTTCGGTGACCCCCATTTTTTTTCATGGAAATTGAAGGACAGCATATAAGCTATTTATTTACCAAATTTTTTTTAAAATTCTGTCTGATGTAACTAAAATAATTTAAAATTTTGATAAAATTCGCTAATTTTCCCTATTATTTCAACCAAAATAGCAGATTTTCACATTTCATATTTCATTCTTATATGGCCGGTGACCCCTTATTGTCCCCGCCGCAACGCGGAGCGGGGACATAGAAATGCCGGGCGTCCGTGTGTCCGTCCGTCCGTGTGTCCGTCCGTCACACTTTCTTGAAAGCGCTCTCATGCATACAAATTATAACGGATTTTCATGAAATTTATACCGAATGTTAACATCACTAATATCTTTGTCAAGTTCGAAAATCAGCCTTGGTCGATACTTTTTGACGGAGTTTTGGGACTTTGACCGAAATCGTGACTCTGTTTTATCAAAAAAATAACATTGTAAGCGCTCTCATGCCTACAAATTTTGACAGATTTTCATGAAATTTAAACCTAATGTTTATACCATTTATGCCTTAGTTAAGTTCGAAAATCAGCCTTGGACGATATTTTTTGTTTTGACGGAGTTATTGGACTTTGACGAAAATGACGACACAGTTTTAGCCAAAAATTAACCTTGTAAGCGCTCTCATGGCTACAAATTTTGACGGATTCTCATGAAATTTATACCAAATGTTTATACTATTAATACCTTGGTTAAGTTCGAAAATAAGCCTCGGTCGATATTTTTTGACGGAGTTATGGGACTTTGACGAAAATAATGACACTGTTTTAGCCAAAATTTGACCTTGTAAGCGCTCTCATGGTTACAAATTTTGACGGATTCTCATGAAATTTATACCAAATGTTTATACTATTAATACCTTGGTCAAGTTCGAAAATCAGCCTTGGTCGATATTTTTTGACGGAGTTATGGGACTTTGACGAAAATAACGACACTGTTTTAGCCAAAATTTGACCTTGTAAGCGCTCTCATAGCTACAAATTTTACTGGATTTTCATGAAATTTATACCAAATGTTAAATACTACTAATACCTTGGTCGAGTTTGAAGATCGGCTTCGGTCGAGACTTTTTGACAGAGTTATTGGACTTTGACCAAAATTACAACACCGTTTTAGCCAAAAATTGACCTTGTAAGCGCTCTCATGCCTACAAATTTTGACAGATTCTCATGAAATTTATATCAAATGTTTATACCACTAATACCTTGGTCAAATTCGAAAGTCAGCCTCTGTCGATATTTTTTGACGGAGTTATGGGACTTTGTTGAAAATTTTTACTCTATTTATCCAAAAAATTTACCTTGTAAGCGCTCTCATGGCAACAAATTTTGACAGATTTTTACGAAAATTATACCAAATGTTAATTCCACTAATACCTTGGTCAAGTTGGAACATATGCCGTGGTCGATCCTAATTTGTATCCCCACATATTTAATTTTAGGACTGCCCTGAATGTTTGAAATATTTCAATTTCATATACAGTAGACTAGTATATTGCATGAGCGGCGGGGGACCCAGGAATTCTATTCTTGTTTTTATGTTATTTTTTGTATGCTCTAATAACAAAGGGTAAATCATGAAAAAATAAGAAAATTCTATCTGACGGAATTTTAGACCCCCGCACCACCTTAAGTGTTGTTCTGCATCTTGAAGTCACCACGAGGCCTTCAACAATGAGCTTTACTCATACATCATTACAAGTTCAAGACGGCCCCTTGCACCGGTTTTAGCGAAATGCATTGCTACATGAAATTGTCGAGCAACCCTACATCCTTGCTCTGTTATTTGTTTTACGTTTTTATATCTTTCTGGTCAATTGCTTTTAATTATTGAAATCCAGGAGCCTGCATAGCTCACCTAATTATATTGGATTATTTCAGTAATTTTAAACCAAACCATAGGAGATATGTGCAGGATAAACATTTTAATATTGTGAAAATTAGAGACTTAAACAATAACTCCCTAAGGGATTCATGACCCAACTCCAGTCTTGAAAATAAAATGTAGTCGATGACACGTTGAACATTGTCCCAATTTGAACTTAACATCTATTACAAATAATTTTTGAAATAAAACAAGAAATGTACAAAATCAAATAAAGACAATGACTTATTTAAGAATTTGTCGGACGCCTTCCTCAATAAAAGATAAACTTCAGGAAGTATTTCCCATGTAGACTAATAAAACCCAAATATTGGGAGTACTATTTTTGTCACATTTACAGACTGAAGAAAATTAAGGTCATGAAAAAAAAATAAATCCGCTTTTGAAGTAGGGATACCGAGACTACCTGTGTAGTTATTCAGACTGTTATATCCTGGCTTTCAATTTCGTTGTCCTCTACCGTGAATAGATAGTGTTGCCTTTTACCTTGAATACAGTTAAGAAGGATGGTTTAAATGTTTAGGTCCGCAATTGTTATTGCTATAAACAATTCTATCCGTTTGGCAATTTCCGGTGAAACTTTTAATGGTTTCTTTATGTCAACATATATCATTAGTATGTTCCATTTGATTTACAAGTAAGCTTAAAGAGTGCAACAACCATGTTTTAATTAATAGGTGGTTTCTTGTCACATGTTTGTTGTTAATGAGGCTACTAACACATTTTCTTCAATATGTCATTAGTATGTTATTTGCAATAAATCTTTAACTTGTTAGGAATTTTATAATATAAACAGTATTGTTATATGGTGTGAGGTTCCTCACTGTGTTGAAGACCGTACGGTGACCCCTAGATGCTTTGTTTTGGATGGTTTTAACCTGGATATGGGGTGTTTTCTCCTTGACATTTACCCCATTTCCTTTCTTTGTTATCACTCGGTCGATGCCACTACTGGTGGACTGTTAGTCCCCGAGGGTATTCACCAGCCCAGTAGTCAGTACTTCGGTGCTGACCCGAAAGCTGACTATATTTGGAACCTTACAATATCTAATTTTTGTAAATTTTGTTGAAACTAAGGAGTATCTCCCTCATGCAAAGCTCTGTCCTTAGCTGATTTTGGCTTTCTATTTAGATCATATTTGATTATTTGTTGTCTATCAGTTTTTAAACATCTTTGACTTTATGGTCTTCCAAACGTTTAGATTTTATGATGAGACATAAGTTGTCGAAATGCGCATATGCAGAATCAAAATTCACAGTAACGTCGGTATTTAGTTATTTTTCATATAGAAGAATTGAGAAAGTCGTCTTTTGATTGGGAACACTATCATAATTTAATAAATTATGGTAAAGGAAAAACAAAAACAAATATGTCTTTAGAATAGGATGGCAATTTTGGTATTTATGTATAAATGTAGATGGCTAATAAACAGCTGAGCATCTTTAATATGCAAATTTGTCAAATATGCACTTCAATATTTTACAAAAGGATATGGAGTAAGTGAGCATTAGACCATAACACATAGGTTAACTCCAACTGCAATAACTTAAATGAGAAGTATGGCCATTTTGGAAATTAATTCCTCATCAGCAGCACTAGAACCCAAACATAAGAAATGCATAATAAAAAATGTAAAAAATGCAAAAAAACAAACGAAATCCAAATAATCAGTTATATCAAATATAGCTACGCACAAAACTACGATGGAAGGAGTAGTTTGATGAACGCATCAAAAACATTTTATATCTAGTATTTCTTTTGTGAGAAACAAAATCATAGATCATTTTTTATATGCTAAAACTCTAAAGCCTCAAAAAAACATTTTTGTTCGTGTGGAGTTGAACATGTTTTGTATTCTTCATTTCACTGCGCAGATCTTGTACAGTAAAACTGCGTCTTTCGATACGCATGCCTACATGAAAACAATAAATTTCATGTTATAGCTACAAATTTAGCTATTCAAATGTGATGTTTGAATTAATGAAGTGTTGAGTGCCATTTTCTACCAATAACGTACTGGATATTTAGAATTAAGTATTGAATATGCATAAAATTGAATGGCTTGATATCATGACTCATGCAACATTGATATTTTCACTCCAAAATTGGCATGTTTTGCAATAATTCGTAATAATTTGTATCTAGTTTATATTACATAAAAATTGTTATGATTTGAATAAGTTTTAAAATTCTAAGCAGTGAATTCATTTTACTCATTTCTCGCCACAATAAAGCTGAACTATTGCTGAAGTTGGCGTAAAACATCAATCAATCAATCAATCATTTTACTCATGAATTACGTGAGGCAAAAAGAAAAGCATAATTAAGTAAATAATACTCAATTCAAAGCTGTTTATTTCGTATATTAAAAACTGATAGTTTGGTCATAGAAAATGTCCTGACATCCTATTAACGTATCTTTTAATTGATATACGATATAGGCAGTCTATTAACAATGGACCGATTCAGAAATGAAACGGCATTATGGGATTGTCATTGTTCTGAACGTTCTTGATTGGTCAAAACGTATTTTACGAGTACGCTGAGCTTGCGCAACGTCATTTACGAGGACAGAAGTTGAATTTCTGAATCGGTCCATTATCATTTACACATTTGGTTTTATAAACCATTAAACTTGCTCTTTTTCAAGAACACTGAATATTTTCGACAATATTTTCTAGGGGTTTGGTTTTTATAGCCTTACGAAACGTACTGGGCATAGAGGCGGAAAGTTAAGTATATCTTATATTATTCCTTTTCCAAACAGTTTTATTGTTCACCGGGGATGTTCACAGATTCTACAAAAAGTAAAATTTATGATGTTGGGTTGGTACATATGAGAGCAAAATCGCTGAATTTTATTTACAGTTTGAATTCTTAAATTACTTTATAGATCTTAATGTGCTTCAGAAAAAAATAACGAGTTTCTCTTATTTCATATCTATTTTCCCCAAACTCATCCTTTGGCTGACTCATCTGTCGCTTAGTTCGTAAATATACTTAAGTAAACAGAAGGAAACAATGTTACATTGAAATCAGTACCTCATACATTTACTCCATATCCTTTCACCGTTCACTGAATCATTGAGTCTAGACGAGTGATATCTCAACTTGGAAATTACAATGTTTATATCCATATAATCTTTTTTAACCGAATTGAATGCAATTTTCATTTTAGAAATAACGAAAAGCATGTCTACTTTTTACTTGTCTGCTATTTATTTTACTATTTCCGAGTACTAACCATGACAAGTGAAGTTGCTACAGGTGCTGGAACCTGTATCCCTTCGTACAGCCAAGCTACAGTGTGAACCGGAACAACTTGGACAGTTGGCACCACTACAGGAAACCGGTGGATTATTACAGTCTCTGTATCTGTACTGTGTACCTGTTCCACAGGTCACTGGGCATGCGTACCATTCACCCCAAGTGGCCCAGCCACCGTCAACTAAAAATACAAATATTTTTTTTTTGTTTGTTTGTTTTCGTTTTAAATTATTAATATAAATATTTCTATGATTAAGGTTTACTTCACATCAGCACATATTGATTTTTTCGTAATTTCTTTCAATCATAAGCTAACGATGACACACCAAATGGACAAAAAACTTTGAAAAATTTCCTCAAGCTCATGGTCACCTCTTCCTAAAGCATAAACATGGGAGCATCAAGAAGCACGTCGATGTGTGGAAGGTCACAACTAGAAGTAGGAGGGGTCGAGAACCTAGCAGTAGTCCAAGAGAAGAACTCTAATTCAGTTAGAGCGTTCACTTTGAATCTTAATGATGTAGGCCTTTATTAAGAGTTTGCAGTTCTACCAGGACTTAAGTCCACACTTTCAGCAGACCATTTTCTTAATGCAGATAATATCAACGGTGTGAAAAAGAAAATCAACTTAAAATAAAAGGACAAATGCGTTGGCAGTGTGATGACCATTCAAAACTATTTCTTCTTCAAAGTGGAGAACAATGTTGCAATCAAAATATATTTTTTGACAAATGAAAGCGATGCCCAGACATCCAGAAGATCATGATCTGGAGTCATCTCGGCCAGAACTAGAGCGAGGAGGGCAATAACATTGCGCTCTAGGTCAAGACCGACAAGCACCAAATCCTTTCAGAGGGTGTCCACACCTTTGAGGAAGCCACTGCTGAAAATAAATAAATCAACACCGTAAGACTTCCACATTTGATCCCTGCTCAAAACTGCCTCTCTAATATAGAGGTGGATGGGGCTAAATCAGTCATAGGAGTCTGTTTTGATGCGTAATGCCCTACAATCTATCACAATTTCCATCAAATAAGTCACTTTGAACCACGACGACCACAAAGGCAGGAAATCTACTTGGGCTGCTGATACAAGCAAAGAGAACTCAATGTATAATTTGTTGCGTTGCTCAATGATTATCTTGAGGGAAGTTCCTTATTCAGTTTTGAATTCCTCTAAAACCGGTGCTAGGGACATCTTGAACATTCTATAAGGTATGAGCATAGCTAATTGTTGAAAGCCTCATGGTGACTCAAAATAAAAAGCAACAATAAAGCACTGTTCCATTTATCATGTATTTGTAGACTTTGTCGCATGTTCATTTTTACACCACATCTTTTAATCGATAAATTTGACTTTGACAACTAACAACAACAAGACATGCAGGAGTAAGCAGACTATTTTTGGAAAGAGATTTGTTACAAAATCGAAAAACTACAGCGGGGTGGAGACGTCATTTGTAGACATTGTTGCTTGTATGTTTATTTCAATTTATTTAAATGGATAAAACCAGAGGATCTGAAAAACTTTGCTTGAAGTTAAAAAAAACAATAGTTGTAGATTAATAGATAACCGAACAGTCAGTCTAAAACGAACAATCCAAGGACAATGGCAACAAAAACAAAAAAGAAAAAAAAACAGAGACACAACATGGGTAAGGCAAAGAAAAGAAAAATGAAGACACACACACACAAAGATGAACAACACGGACCCAATAAAAACATGGATGAGATCAGGTAGAATACTTAAACAACGTTGTGGTTTTACAAATATCAAAGTCTAAAGACATGACTAAAAGGAGAATACAGAAATGATCAAACAAAGCATTTAACGGTCACAAGCCACAGAAATAAACATTTAGAAATTTGGCACGTATAGTGTGAAATCCCATGAAAACTGAGTGGCAATTATTGCATGGTTTCTCCGCTATCACATTTAGACTATTGTAATTACCTGGACAACAGCCTTCATTACAAGTTTGTGTTTGTGATGAACCGAGATCTAAACATGTTTCTGTTCCGCTTCCACATGTTACACTACAATGTCCCCAATCACTGCACTGACCTGTAATAAAAAAAGTAATATTTCAAATTGCATTTGCATACGTTGTTTAAAATCTGGACAAGAGCAAAGAGCAAAGGTGAGGACGACAATCACCTAACATTTGTTAGAATTACTTACATGTATAAGTATGTCTAGATAAAAGCAATCCCTGACAAAAATTAATAACATAATGCCGAAGTTGCTGTTAATTTAAATTCTGGACATGCGCATTTCGACAAATGATGTCTCTTCAGTGCAGATAAAATCAAATTATTGGAAATCCATATACCGAACTATGTGTAAAGACTGAACAAAACAAATTGCCAATAAGATCTGAATAGAAAAGCCAAAATGGACTTAGGACAGAGCTATTCAAGAGGGAAATACCCCTTAGTTTTTAACAAAATTTTATTAAATTTGAATTTTCTATGTATCCAGATAAAACCGGTTTTCGGGTCAGCACCGAAGTACTGACTACTGGGTTGGTTAATACACTCGGGGACTGACAGTCCACCAGCAGAGGTATCGGCCCAGTGGTAATAAATAGCATAATACCAAAGTTGCTGTTAATTTGGATTCTGCATATGTGTATTTCGACAACTGATGTCTCTTCAGTGCAGATAAAATCAAAATATTGGAAGCCTATACGAAATATGTGTAAAGACTGAAAGAGAACAAATTGCCAATAAGATCTAAATAGAAAAGCTACAACGGGCTAAGGACAGAGCTATGCAAGAGGGAGAATGATATAACAAATAAAGTTCAAATGATAGTTTAATGAATCACAATGTTTCAAACTAAATGAGGTAGCCACAGCTTCAAGATCATTGACAGTTAAAGCTACAAATTATGAAGTGGCGAAGCTCATAAACAGCAGTACTACATTGACTTATCTACAGGAAGGACACAAAAATACTTCAGACCATATGAAAAAACAAGACATATTGCAACAGTCTAGCGGGTTTTAAAGTTCTCTTCATTTCAAATGGATTTATTATAACAACCACGCTGACATTCTGAGGGGCTACCCACAAAGATAGAAATGTTGTTTATAAACGAATGAAAACATACTGCTTTAAATATTCTAAGGGCAGTTCTATATATTAAAGTACCGTCTGTTGTCCGTCAATTTATAACAACGTTCACAAGTATTTAGGAACTTGCACGAGGTGTAAAGAAAAATAACTTTTGCCAACAGTATGACCGTTTCATTATTTAAGTTTCATATAATATCTACTTCTGATTGATTGTAGAAAGTAAATAGGGTATACTCCATTACTTACGTAAGAATTTTATCTTAAAGTCTTATCTGGTTCTTAAGATAAATAGTGTTGATATTGCTATTTTGCCGTTTTGTCACTTCATCTATCAGTTTTTCAACATCTTTGAGTTAATGGTCTTCCAAAATTTTAGATTTTATCTGCACTGAAGAGACATAAGTTGTCGAAATGCGCATATGCAGAAAATAAATTCACAGTAACTTCGGTATATAGTTATTCATCATATGCTAATCTTGCTCATTTCAAAGTTTCATATGTTGTTATACTTAGGTCGACAGCAGCAATGCAAACTATCTACTACTCCCTAATACAAGTAGCAGCTTCATAGCGAATTCTGCACGTGACAATAATAGTAGTCAGTATATTGTCAGTTGTATAAATACAGCTGCCAACAACTTAATATAATCACGGCCATATGAGTGTATAGACGAGTTTCCAATTGGTGAATTTTCCCGGAAAATTTTGACGTCACAATATAGAATTTTGGACGTCACAATGTTACGTGACGCAATTTACTCCGTTTGACCCCAGGTCAATCGGAGCAATCCATTCATAAAAATGAATTGGAAATCGGTCTATTAAGACGTTGATAATTTCATAGGACATATTAGTCAAAAAAAAATTCATAGGTTAATTTAATTGAATTATCATTTTCAACATGTTGGGTGTCCCATTAGAAGCAGGAGATCCTTACATTACCGGTGCACCTGATCTCAAAAGACATAAGTTGTCGAAATGCGCCTATGAAGAAAATAAATTCACAGCAACTTCGGTATTTAGTTATAAGCTATTACTCAACAATGGTTTTTATTGTGTCAGTGTTGCTCATCTGTGTGTGTGTGTCTTCATTTTTCACTTATGAGCCTTGCTCGTGTAAGGTCTTTGTTTCTTAGTGTTTCTGATGTTGCCATTGTCCATTAATTGTTTCTTTTAAATTAACAGAAACTTCGGTATTATGTTATTTATTACCACTGGGTCGATGCCTCTGCTGGTGGACTGTTAGTCCACGAGGGTATTCACTAACCAAGTAGTCAGTAATTCGGTGCTGACCCAAAAACCTACTTTATTGGAACCTGCAATATCTAAATTTTACTAAATTTGGTTAAAACTAAGGAGTAATTCCCTCAGGCAAATCTCTGTCCTAATCTGATTTTTAGCTTTCCTATTTAGATCCTTTTGGTTATTTGTACTCTACCAGCATTAGCACGTTTTGGGTTAATGGACTTTTAAATGATTTGCTTTTTGTCCGTGGGCTGAAAACACTTTCCGTGCACTCCCCCCCCCACACTTCCGAACCAGACCGGGTTTTTTCAGTCCTTCTATGTCCCCTTTTCAAAATAAAACATGTTAACACGAACATAACCTGTATGCATAGACAGTATAGGGCCACTTTTATAGTACACCAGAAAAATTATTGTATTTTCGTCTTAACATAAGTTTCTTCTTTTAAGCTCAATAATTTTTACAGATAAGTAATATGTACTGAAATTTGGTATCAAATAAAAGCTAATTTAATATGCTTTACAATGAACACAAGTTTGGGTATTTTACGCCCATTTTATGATCTGGGGATACAGAAAATCTACCCCTATCCATGCAAAAAATTGCGAAAATAACGATTTTAGGCTGTCAATTCCTTTCAAATAAACAGTCTTCGTCATTTGATCTAGTTTTTATGCCTAGCTTATCAGTTATGATACAATTGTTGGAAAATAAAACCATTAAAGCCCATAAAATTTTGATTTTCGGTATAAATTTAAAAGTTGAATTTTTCGGAATTTTAGATTTTTCACAATTTCGACTTTTTGAATGAAGGGTCGTTAAAATTTGAATATATATTTAATAATTGCCGATGCAATAATAATCTATGATATGTTAGCAACAAATTGTACGCAAAAATTTTAGTTTCAGACGTATTTTAGGTTCATAAATGTCAAAACTAGCACACCTCCCCTAAAAATTAAGAGAAAATTTGAAATATTCAGGCTCTAAATGATAAAAAGATCATGTTTAATGGGAATTCTAGCGTGTATTTCACTAAAACTGACATGCAGAAGATCATTTAAGTAGATCAAAATTTTTCAAAAAGGTCTCTTTTCGACTCTTCTGTCCGAAATTGTATGAAAATTGGGAATTTTCCGTTTTTCAGAATTTCTGCTGTTTTGACTTTGAGATGCAAATACTTCGTGAAATTGATATATAACTTGAAAATGTTGACTAAATATCGTTTCATCATATCTGAGCAATTCGAAAGTATGCTTTTAAGCCTTTTAGAGTAACTACAGTCTCATAAATTACAAACATATTAACCCTTACCACACATATTCAACACAATTTCTTTAATTTTATTCAGCTTGAGAAGCTTAAACCTTGTATAAAGGTCCAATGACATATCATGTTCAAAAACCAAAACACACAGAGCCTCTCATATATCAAAAAAATGATCATGCGCCTGGTTTATGTGCAGTTATTCAGCGATTTAACTTTGAATTTCGGAAAATTCTGAAATACTGAAAATTCCCATTTTTCACGATAATCGTCCAAAATATTCAATTTTACCCATATTTTGGTGTCAAAATTACATAGTATGATGTTTCAAATGCATATTTTGCAAAGAAAGTGAAACATTAGTATGCTTTGTTCATTTATATGTACAGACGGTCATATTTTGGAGATTTTTAAGTTTAATTTTGTTAGTGTAGGGGTAAGATTTTCAGTATTTAGAGTCAAATTGAACACTCCTTATTTTTCTAAACAGTGTTTTTAAATAATATATGTATCGGTTAAGACAATAAATTGGCATGTCTGCAGATAAACCCTCCAGATTTGCCATATATAACGATTTAAAAGTGAATTTTGGACAAATCTGAAATGCGAAAAATTTCCATTTTTCAACAATTTTGGACGAAATATTGAGTTTTAATACCAAATCATGATAGTATTCATGCAACTTTGTTATATGCAACGCAAAATTTGCATGTGATGGTTATTTTTATCCCAACATAGACAAAAAATGACAATTTTGAAAATGTGTTGGGGTAGGGGTAAGATTTTTGGTATTTAGAGTCACATTCAACACCCCTTGTTTTTCTAAACAATGTTTTTAGACATCTAATGTATCGATTAGAACAATTAATCGGCATATCTGCAGATATATTCTATAGATTTGATACATATTGCAATTTAACAGTTAAGTATGGACAAATCGAAATGATGAAAATTCCCATTTTTCATCAACTTGGGGAGAAATATTGAGTTGTAGTCGACCAATGGCTTTTTAAAATACCATTATCATGATGTAATTCATGCGACATTGTCATATACAACACACATTTTGCATGTTCTGGTTATTTTTATGCGAAAATAGACAAAAATCACCAATTTCAGGGAAAATATGTTGGGGTAGGGGTAAGATTTTCGGTATTAAGAGTCACATATAACACTCCTTGTTTTTCTAAACAATGTTTTCAGACTACTTATGTATTGCTTAGAACAATTATTTGGCATATCTGCAGATATATTCTTTAGATTTGATATATATTGCGATTTAACAGTGAACTATGGACAAATCTGAAATGTTGAAAATTCCCACTTTTCATCAATTTGGGGAGACATATTGAGTTGTAGTCGACCAATGGCTATTAAAATACCCATTCATTATGTAATTCATGCAACATTGACATAAACAATATACATTTTGAATGTTCTGGTTATTTTTATGCGAACATAGACCAAGAATCACCAATCTCAAGGAAATTTGTTGGGGTGGGGTAAGATTTTCGGTATTTAGAGTCACATATAACACTCCTTGTTTTTCTAAACAATGTTTTAAGACAATTTATGTATTGCTTAGGACAATTAAATGGCATATCTGCAGATGTATATTACACATTTGACATAAATTGCGATTTAACGATGAAATACGGACGAATCTGAAATGTTGAAAATTCCCATTTTTCATCAATTTTGGGAGAAATATTGAGGTTTAGTCGACCAATGGCTGTTGAAATAACACATTCAGATGTAATTCATGCATTTTTGTCATATACAACACATGTTTTGCGTGTTCTGGTTATTTTATGTGAACATAGACAAAAAATTGACAATTTCAGGGAAAATTTGTTGGGGTAGGGGTAAGATTTTCTGTAATCAGAGTCACTCCTTGTTTTTCTTAGTAATGTTCTAAGACACCAAATGTTTCGCTTGGTACAATTAATTGGCATAGTTGCAGAAATATCCTTCAGATTTGCCACATATAACGATATAGCAGTGGACTTTGGACCATTTTGAAATGTTGAAAATTCCAAATATTGGGTTTAAGTCAACAAACGGTTCTTAAAATATAAAATCATAATATAATTTATGCAACATTGTCCTATACAACACACATTTTGCGTCTTCTGGTTATTTTTATGCGAAAATAGACAAAGAATTGACAATTGTAGAGTAAATTTGTTGGGGTAGGGGTAAGTTTTATTGATATATGATGTATATGTTACCTTAAAACGGCAATAATATTAGGCAAAAGAAAGACAAAACTTATTCAAAAACGAAATTATCCAAAGGTCCCTGTATTTGGTATATTTGAAAATAAAATTTCGGTCATTTAAGATATGTTAGCATTGTGTTAACCTGTTTTATATTGAAGAAAATAGATTGAAAAGCTAAAAACAATTTTCACCTTACCGTATAATAGATTTCTACTTGCAGCCTAATTCACGATGTTAGCTCTTTAGCTGATGAACCGAGCACAAGAAAAGATAAAAACCTTGGAAAATAGGGTAAAATTTTGATGATAAGCAGAATGTGTATTTTATTACAAAATGTAAAAGAAAGACAATAAAAGATGAAAAACGTTTAAGATAATCGTTGAAAATCTCGATTCATTAAGCTGAGCACAGTAGTTCACAAATTTGAATGTGTATATGGCATACCACCAGATCCCTTTCGAAGAAAAATTCAAAAGAAAAGACACTCCTCACAACATCTATAAAGGTTTAATCAGTTTGTTACCTTTTGGTCTATATAAGGCTGTAGGAACTTCGAGCGAATTGAGTAAATAACAATGAAATGTAACTGTGTTATATCTGAAAGACATTGTAGTTTTTGATATTGACAATAATGGCACCCTTGAGGGTCGCGTTGAATATACGCCTATTATTATTTGTACTTAAACACCTACTGCAATAAACATTTAAAGAACACATGAAAAATCTTAAAGAATGCAATAAACTCTCAATAAACGCTGTAACGAAATAAAAGAGCTGTGATTTCGTTTAAAAGATAAATTTTAAAGGTATATTGCTTCAAAAAAGCAAGAATTAAGAAAGTTCTCCTTAAAACAATAAGCAGTAAAAGTTTTCCGAGACCTGGAATGATTACGCAAGAACGTTGATTTCTCCGTTTAAACTCGTACTATGGGAATTTTGTAAAACAATTGGTATTTTGCTATTCACATATTCCTTAACATTTTTTTTTCAATTGATAAAAAAGTCACAATTTAAAGAGGTAAATTGAATGTGAAATCAAAGATAACAGCACCAATTTAAGCCTACTTACAGTTAGAAAAACGTGTTTGTCTTCGACATCGATGCAAGTGGATTTAAATTGGAGTCTATGTGTTACAACAGTCAAATATTAAAGAAAGTTTTAGATCATATGGAAGTACAATGTAGATCATCACATCGTTTGAATTACCAAAGAGGATTAATTGCATTATTTGTCCGAAATAACTCCGGAAAAAAAAAATCAACGCTCGGAATGACAATCAAAACTGTGTGTAATTTTAATCATTTTAACCTCAATGTTCTTATTTACACTTTCATTACGCCAATAGTTGTGAACACCTTGGCGTAAAGATTAAACTGGAGGGAGAAAGAAAATGGTGAGATATTATGCAAATGTGTACGAGATTTGTGTGGAAAACCTAAATATCCCAATTAAAAAGAAGCTACTCGAATAGATAGCCACAGAAATTGCCGGACCCTCCTGCTTTCTTACCGTTAATGAAAAAGACATCCCAAGCCCTTGGGGAAGTTTTCAATTGGATTGCTATCTCGTAGTGCGACAGTGTTTTACTAACAGATTAGGCTCCTTGAGCTAGCCGGCAGTTTAGCGGCGAGCACTCTTCGACCCATCTTTGTAAATTACGTTTTGTTTATTCTTTCCTTTTCAAGATTGTGGTCTTAGAGTTAGTGTTCTACCTGTATTGAGTTTTATTTGTATGTTTATCATACTATAGGGAAATGGGATAGACCGGTTTAACCCTACCGCTGGTTGTTGCCAGTGCCAGTACCAAGTCCGACTATCCCGAGTTCCTATCGTTATCTATGTTTGTCTTTTGTCATTTTATTGTTTTTCTTGTGCAGTTCCCTGGTTGATTGTGACATGTGATTGTAATGTTCGGCCAAGTATTTCTTGTTATCTTTCCTTCATTAATCCTAGTTGTAATTGAATTCATGAATAAGGTCACTCACATTTTTTGACGTTTCAGCTGAAACTGTGACGAATAGATTAATAGGATCTTGCATAAGGTCAGATTAAAGATCGGGCTATCTTTCATAAGTGTAAGAAATTTTGTCTTTTCTCAAGTGGAGCGTAGCGGAACGAGAGGAAAAGACGTAGAATTTCTTACACGAGTGAAAAATATCCCGATCTTTCATTTTGACCGAATGCAAGTTCCTATTTCTTCCGTAAAACACGGATAGAAATGTCTAGAAACTTATACCGTGTGAACAACGTTGTCGCCATTTGAGTGTTTCTAACATTATGACGTCAGGTGTTTTATGACGTTTAGTCATGGATACGATTGTTGTATCACAAAAATCAGCACGTCTGGTTGGTCATTTACCGGTGTGAGATGAGGTTGCGTGCATCGATCTCACATAGGTCATCTCCCACTGTAAACCACCATTTACGGAAGGCTCGGACTATACCCTATCTAAAGAATAACAGAGAAGTTGAGCAGACCAGTGTTTTTTGAATAAATAAAAACATCAAAATGATTAGGATAATATTATGATTATAGGGAAAGCACATAGTTCTACGCAAAATCTACGAATTTCACACAACGACTTGTTTACGGGAATTAAATTTATATTTTCACTTACACAAAGCGTAACAATAGAGGCAAAACAATATAAGCATATGTCGATTATGTAAAAAAAAACTTGAAAATATCTGTTTTGAAGCAATTTTTTACTGGCAAGAAGGCATCGTGAAGACCAACACCTTTTGTTTTGTGAAAATAT
Source organism: Modiolus philippinarum (assembly GCA_002080025.1). NCBI lineage: Eukaryota > Metazoa > Mollusca > Bivalvia > Mytilida > Modiolidae > Modiolus > Modiolus philippinarum. Next base: position 40,027 of record MJUU01072466.1, read on the forward strand.
AATAAAAGATATACAAAGAAGGAGATTTTGCGTTGGAAACCAGACAAACATATCCATGGAAAAAAATAAAGACATTGAAAAAGCCGTGGGAATTTACGGAAAAATTAAGTGAAATAGTTAACAGGATAAAATGTGCTAAAAAATTCCACCTACGACCATACAGACAACAAAAAACAATAAAAGGCCATTAGAAAATAAGATTGTTTTCAATTTTGAAATATTGAAATAAATGGTTAATCAATAGAGTGAGTTCCAGATTTAAAATATCTATTTATAACGTTTAAAGCGAAACTCCGACTTATGCGACAACAACATAGTTAGTGTTACGATGGTGAAAAATAAAAAAATCTGACACACAAATAAGTGAAAATGAAGTCTGGGAACATTTTTCATTCACTAGTACGGAAACCGGTTGGGCGGTTAAAATGGCTGCAAAGATAGTCATGGTAACAATGGTCCTTTATGATCCCTTAAACCAATAACAAAGAAGTCAATATAATAATCAGATGGTGCCACAAACGATATCAACAGCGAGGATTTATGCAAAGTAAATAGTGATCAACAAATTTAAGGACATAGAAATTGTATACATGCACAAGGGACAAAATCATTTTGTTCACATACATGGTAAGGTTAAGCAATAACATTTGTGGCTGGTTTTACTT
>MJUU01072467.1:0-14865 GCA_002080025.1 Modiolus philippinarum
CAAAAATAAAAATGAGCAGTGCCCCCCTTATAATTTACTTTATACATGTAATTGAAATCTTAAACATAACACATAGTGGAAAATACGTTTTCTCAAAATTAGAGCTTTCTGGCTTGGTTTCCATGGCAACCAAATGCTCCATTATCCATTACAACAAATTTTATACCTCTTTTCCAAAAAAAATTTGGGCAGGGGTTCCCCTTATAATCTATCTAATACATATAGCTGTAATAGAAATACAATTATCAACCATAAATACTATTTTCTCAAAATTTCAATTTTTTGGCATGGTTTCCATGGCAACCGTACTAATTTTTAAATTTACAATGCTGTTACACTTTATCTGACATCAAACACAACCTTCCTATGAATTTTGAAGCAGCTGGTGTAAATAGTTTTTGAGTTGATATGAAAAAATCAAAAATTCAATTTCCCATAGACTTACTTTAGGATGACCCCACCCCTTTTGAACCCCCCAAATGTACCCTTAATGGACCCTTTTTCCTAAATATTTTAAGTATTGCATATCTAGATACATGGGTCTAATATCCTAAAAAATTTGAAAGATGCAAGTCTATGAATTTTGAAGTAGCTAGTGTAAATAGTTTTTCAGTTGCAATTAAAAAAAATCAAAATTTCAATTTCCCATAGACTTAACATAGGACGACCCCACCCCTTTTTGAGCCCCCCAAATATACCCTTAATGAACCCCCTTTCAAAATTTTTTTCATGATTGCACATCTAGATACATGGGGCTAATATCCTGCAAGATGTGAAAGCTCAGGGCTAATGGTCTCTGAGATCTGGTTCGGACAAGTTCATTGCGACGAGAAGAAAGGGAAAGAAGACTGTGTTCCCAAGCGAAACACAAAAGTCTCCCAAACGAACTCCCATATTGGATTCCTGGGCATTATTAAACCCTCTTTCAAAAAAAAAAATTGAGCAGGAGCCCCCCTCATAATTAATTTTATACATATAGTTGAAATCTTAAACAAATCACACAGCAGAAAATACGTTTTCACAGCAGAAAATACATTTTCTCAAAATTAAAGCTTTCTGGCTTGGTTTCCATGGCAACCAAATGCTTCATTATTCATTACAACAAATTGTATTCCTCTTTTCAAAAAATAATTGGGCAGGGGTTCCCCTTATATCCTATCTAATACATATAGCTGTAATAGAAATACAATTATCAACAATAAATACTATTTTCTCAATTTCAATTTTTTGGCATGGTTTCCATGGCAACCGTACTAATTTTTAAATTTACAATGCTGTTACACTTTATCTGACATCAAACACAACCTTGCTATGAATTTTGAAGCAGCTGGTGTAAATAGTTTTTGAGTTGCTATGAAAAATTCAAAAATTCAATTTCCCATAGACTTACTATAGGACGACCCCAACCCCTTTTGAACCCCCAAAATGTACCCTTAATGGACCCCCTTTCCAAAATATGTTTAGTATTGCACATCTAGATTCATGGGTCTAATATCCTACAAAATTTGAAAGCTGTAGGTCTATTAATTTTGAAGTAGCTGGTGTAAATAGTTTTTGAGTTACATTGAAAAAATTCAAAATTTCAATTTCCCATAGACTTAACATTGGACGACCCCAACCCTTTTTGAGCCCCCCAAATGTACCTTTCAAAAATATTTGTTGATTGCACATCTAGATACATGGGGCTTATATCCTACAAAATATGAAAGCTCTAGGTCTTATGGTCTGTGAGATCTGGTTCGGACAAGTTCATTGCGACGAGAAGAAAGGGAAAGAAGAATAATAATAACAAGTGATAACTGTGCTCGCAAGCGAAACACAAAAGTCTCCCAAACGAACTCCCACATCGGATTTCAAAGCATTACGAGACTCCTTCTGGAAAAAATTTTGAACAGGGACTCCCCTTACAAACTAATTTATACATGTTGCTGAAATCAAATGACTACATGCATTGCAAAAAAAAAAACATGTTTTTCTTAAAATTGTAGGTTTCTCGGTTGGTTTCCATGGCAACCAAATGCACCAATATCCTGTACATTCAATTTCATACATTGTTTCAAAAAAATTGGGCAGGGGTTCCCCTTATTACCTAAGTAATAGATATAGCTGTAATAAAAATATAATTATCAACAGTAATTACGATTTTCTCAAAATTTAAAGTTTTTTGTACAGTTTCCATGGTGACCATAGTTATTTTGAAATTTCTCCATCCATTACAATAAATTTTAAACCCCCTTCCAAAAAAAATTTGGGCAGGGGTTCCCCTTATAATCTAAGTAATACATATTGCTGTAATCAAAATACAATTATAAGCAAAAAAATACAATTTTCTCAAAATTTCAAATTTTTTGCATGGTATCCATGGCAACCATCATTATTTTGAAATTTCCCTCATCCATAACCATCCATTACAATCAATTTTAAACCCCCTTCCAAAAAAAGAAATTGGGCAGGGGTTCCCCTTATAATTTAAGTCATACATATTGCTGTAATCAAAATACAATTATAAGCAGAAAATACAATTTTCTCAGAATTTCCAATTTTTTGCATGGTTTCCATGGCAACCATTGTAATTTTGAAATTTTCAATACCATGGAACTCTTTCTTACATGACACACATCTTTCTTATGAAGTTTCATTGAGCTAGTATTAAAAGTTTTTGAGATACAGTGAAAAATATGGTGCAAAACATTCAAAATTTCATTTTCCCATAGGGTTAACATTGGACAACCCCACCCCTTTTTGAGCCCCCCAAATGTACCCTTAATGGACCCCTCCTGGAAAATTTTTTCCTGATTGCACATCTAGATATATGGGGCTAGCATCATACAAAGTTTCAAAGCTTTAGGTGTTATGGTCTCTGAGATCTGGTTCGGACAAGTTCATTGCGACCGGAATAAAGAAGGATGGAAGAATAATAATAAGAAGAAACGCAACAAAAACAATAAGTCTCCCAAACTTCGTTTGGGAGACTTAATAAGAAACGGGACAAAAACAATAAGTCTCCCAAACTTCGTTTGGGAGACTTAATAATAATAAGAAACGGGACAAAAACAATAAGTCTCCCAACTTCGTTTGGGAGACTTAATAAGAATTGAGTAAAAACAATAAGTCTCCCCAAACTTCGTTCGGGAGACTTAATAATAATAACAAAGAAACGGACCAAAAACAATATGTCGTCCCGACTACGTCTGGGGCGACATAAAAAAAAATAATAAAAAGAACTTCGTTTGGGTGACTTAATAATAGAGAAACAGACAAAAAACAATATGTCGTCCCGACTACGTCTGGGGCGACATAATAAAGTTTGAAACAACTATGACAAATATTTGCTGATTATCTCCCATGTACAAAGTCAGATTTATATATGGTCAAAAGGAAGACAGTTTTATTTTCCCTATCAATAAAAGTTTATTGATGTGCTAATTAAATTATTTTTCCTTTAACCCTACGTAGCTTAGTTGGAAACAGGGAGTTCATTGACAAATGTTTCGTGTTGAATAAAGAATTTGAGACACCATATTTTGATTACAAAAAATTGATTAATTGCTGTAGAAATTTCTCTTATTTTATTTTTTGTTGTTGAAATTTTCCTACACCCTAAAAATGTCCTTTTTCCCCAATCCACAAAAATAGTATCATCCACACCAAAATAAACAGTACAATGGCAATAAAGCTGCAAATAAGTGTAGATCTATAGGTAGTTCTACAGATTGAAAACTACTGGCAGTACTTGTTATTAACATGTCAATTAGAATAAAGCTGTTCACCTCTTCCAGGCGGACGATGCCTTAAGGCATAATGGTACCTGTGATTACTGTAATGTCCCTCATGGCATTCCACACACTGGTAATATAAGTACACCAGGCTTGAAAGACAAATGGATACTCTGGCTAAACAAATAACCTAAAAGAGCCAAAATCCGAACAGACCCAGTTTAGTACCCATTGAAACCTAATAGTCGCAAGAAAGAGATTTTGGTGAGGGGTAGTCTTTAGAAGATGCCACTCTCTTCAAGACATGCAGCAAAATTCTTAAGTTTTTGGACTTTTTGTTTCTAGTAGAGGTAAAACAAATGTGCCAGACTATAAGAAATAATGTTTGCAGTGGCGGATCCAGACTTTCTGCTAAGGGGGGCCCGACCAATATTTTTTTCAAAAGGGGGGCCGGAACCCATTTTTTCAAAAGCCCCTAGGAATTTTAAATATTTTTCGACCTAGGGGGGGGGGGGCGGGCGGGCCCACCCGCCCCCCTAAATCCGCTACTGTTTTTGTTTTGAATTTTTGACACCAAGTTGGATGACTTAAACGCTGAAATAGATATTTTTGTCTCTGAGGGACTATCAAAATCCGATCTTCCTGTTACAGACCAAGGAATTTCAATGCCATTTATACATCATAGCAAAGAGGGCTGACCACTCTATATGTTTACACAATATAGTCGGCCTAACTCATCTCAGTTGGGTTCCATGGCAACCTAAAACTAAAACTAGAAGTGGGAGCAGTCGCAAACGACAACTAATCCCCTCACCCGCTGTAAAGTAATAATAACCCTAATATCATCTAAAGATGTATGAATGTTGAAGGTACATCCACTGAACATTAAGATCATTGACTTGTAACATGTAGTATTTCAGATATAAACATTAATGGAAACTTTAAGCCAGGTCAGTTCAGTGTAAAATGTAGGTCAAGGTAACCCAGTTCTCATCTGAAGCTGAAACATTCTCAAAGAGGCATCCACTGACCAAAGATAATTGATGTGCCACATGTAGTTCCTCAGATATGAACCTTAACACAAATTAAACCAAAGTCATTGAAGCATAAAATGAAGGTCATGGTGGCCCAATCATTATCTGAAGCAGCAAAACTCTCCAAGACACATCCACTGACCAAAGATGATTGATGTGCCACATGAAGCTTCTAAGATATGACCCTTAATACACACTTTAACCGGAGTCATTGAAGCATAAAATGTAGGTCAGGGTGACCCAATCATCATCTGAAGCAGCCTCAATCTCCAAGACGCATCCACTGACCAAAGATGATTGATGTGCCACATGTAGTTTCTCAGATATGAACCTTAACACAAACTTAAACCTGAGATGGGACGAGATGCTATATCCCCTCTCCGTTGGGCGAGAGGATAAAATTTCCATTTTTCAGCAGGGGTACCCACATTTTTTGTAGTAGAGGTCTGAAAATGTGCCAGACTGAAACAAAATGAATTTTTGACACTAAATTGAATGCAAAAATGCTGAAATTGTCATTTTTGCCCCTAAGGGACTACCAAAATCCGATCCTCCTGATACCGATGAAAGAATTTCAATGCTGACCACTCTACATGTATGCACAATATAGCTGGCCTAACTCATCTCAGTTGGTTTCAATGGCAACTTAAAACTAAAAATAGATTACCAAAATTTCCATTTTTCAGCAGGGGTACAAAAACTTTAGGTCACTATGGCCTACATTTCATCCATGAGTGACTTAGGTTAAAGTTTTTGTAAGAGTCCAGATCTTGGATACCAACTCGTAGGGGAATAATAATTTGTATGTAGATGCGTCTCATAAAGTTATGAAGTCCAAAAAATACCCTAGTTGCATAAAACAGTTAATTTCGATGTGCTGTACACGTGTTTCAAGGAGTAACCTCTCATCAGCGGCGTTAAAATCCAATAATATGGAAAACCATTATCCAAAAGTAGTCAGAAAAGAAGTACTCGTCACCAAAAAATATAAAAAATGGGGGCCAAATCTAGTACCAATGACATCCACCGAGTACCATACACGGTATGAAGCCTCAGTATTTTTAATTGGTAAGAATTTAGATAAAAACAGCAAATTTCTATAAAACGCAAAGTAAAATTTTCATGTCAGACAAGTCTGACTATTGGGCTGGTGAATACCCTCGGGGACCTCTGGTCCACCAGCATTGGCATCGGCCCATTGTTTCAAAATACAAAAAATACCCTAGTTGTATAAAAACAGCAAATTTCGTTATGCTGTACACTTGTTTTGGAGTAACCTCTCCATCAGCAGCATTAAAATGCAATAATATGGAAACCCATTAACCAAAAATAGTCAGAAAAGAAGTACTAATTACCAAAAAATATCCAAAAAGGAGGCTAAATCCTGTACCAAAAAAGCCCCAGTCTTTATACCCAACGCAACGACGTTGCGGAGGGTATAATGTTTTGAATCTGTCCGTTTGTCCGTCCGACGTTAGTCCTGTTCTTGTCACTGCAACTTCTCTGTAACCGCTTGACGGATTGCTTTCATATTTAGTAGGATTTTTGGCCATGATGAGAAAATGTGTATACTACACCACCATATTGATTGGTTTATTTTTGTGGGAATTATGGGACTTAGATTTTTTCAGTTAAAAAACCAAAGTATCATCTTTTCACTGCAACTCCTCTGAAACCGCTTAATGGATTGCTTTCATATTTGGTAAGATTGATGGTCATGATGTGTAGATGTGCAAACAATAATGCCTTATTGATCGGATTATTTTATGGGAGTTATTGGACTTAGACTATTTTCAGCTAAAACACCAAAGTACCATCTTGTCAGCGGAACTCCTCTTAAACCCCTTCAATTATTTTGTACAGAATGATTGCGCATATATCAAAGATGTACATGCTACTTTGTTTTGATTTTTGATCATTTTTGACAAAATTACAAATTGATGAACTTTGTCATTTTTTGCTCACCTGGCATAAAAGGCCATATGAGCTTTTGCCATCACTATGCGTCTGTCCGTCTGTCTGTCAACTTTTTCAAAAATATTCTCCTCTGAAACCAGTGGACCAAACGTTACCAAACTTGGCCTGAATCATCACCAGAGTATGGTTTCTCAAAATTGTGTTCGATTAGGCGCCAGGTCAAACAACATGGCCGCTCGGCGTTGCTAAAAATAGAACATAGTGATAAATTGCAGTTTTTGGACAATAACTCGAAAACTGTTATAGATTTCAACAAGAAATGGATGTCGATACGACATCAAACCGGGTTTTCCTTCACTATATGAATGGACAAATAGGTACTTGTGTGAAAAGCTGTTTAACTTATACCTCCTCTCATTATGTGCAGTGTATGCCGTCACTCTTAAAAATCTCTGACACGGTATACTTTACTTAAAAGTCAAATAAAAGGCACATGGTCAAAACACCTATAAATTTCAAAGTTCAAAGAGGCATAACTAAAGGATAAATTACTCGATGAAAAATCCCCAACAATATGCACATCTACATATGATGTCCTTGCTACATACAAAGTTTCATGAAATTCTGTTGAACGGTTACAGAGGAGTTGCGCTTACAAGCATATGGTCAAAACACCTATAAATTTCTAAGTTCAAAGTGGCATAACTCCTGGAAAAATTGCACGATGAAAAATCCCCGACAATATGCAAATCTACATATGATGTCCTTGCTATATACAAAATTTCATGAAATTGAACGGTTACAGAGGAGTTGCGCTTACAAGCATATGGTCAAAACACCTATAAATTTCTAAGTACAAAGTAGCATAACTCCTGGAAAAATTGCACGATGAAAAATCCCCGACAATATGCACATCTACATAGGATGTCCCTGCTACATACAATGTTTCATGAAATTCTGTTGAACGGTTACAGAGGAGTTGCACTTACAAGCATATGGTCAAAACACCTATAAATTTCTAAGTTCAAAGGGGCATAACTCCTGGAAAATTGCACGATGAAAAATCCCCGACAATATGCACATCTACATATGATGTCCTTGCTACACACAAAGTTTCATGAAATTCTGTTGAACGGTTACAGAGGAGTTGCGCTTACAAGATCTGGCAGCCGCCCGCCCGCCCAACCGCCGTACATCAGCATTTCAATAACCGGTTAATAATCTGACAGCGGCTTAAATAATCAGCATGATGAGATCTACCTAAACATGATCATTGTTGGTCATGCATGGCATAGAAGCGTTTGTCAGGTGAGCGATACAGGCTCAGTCTCTGAGCCTCTAGTCTTGTTTATCTTTATCTTGAAGTCACCAATGAACTATACTTATACTTATACCTCATGCCAAGACTACATAACAGGTGTCAAATTGGCAGACTCCAACATATATGTAGCAACAGCACAAATATGATGCCTCTGGGTATTCTAGCTACAAGGTTTAAGTATCAGGCAAAGAGGTGTTCAAAGTCGATGAACCATAAAATTGAGCTTAAGGCTACATGAAAGATATCAAACTGGTATGTTCCCACCTATATGTAGCAACAGACCAAATATGATGCCTCTAAGTGTTCTAGTTACAGAGAAATAAGTATTGAAGGAAAAAAGTGATCAACATTAATATATCATAAAATTGAGGTCAAGGCTACTTGACAGACGTCAGATTGGCATGCCCCCACGTATATGTAGCAAAAGACCAAATATGATGCAGGGTAAGTGTTTTAGCTGCAGTGAAATAAAGAAAATAGTGATCAGTCAATGAACCATGAAATTGAGGTCAAGGCTACGTGACAGGCATACACCACCCTATATGTAGCTATAGACCAAATACAACAATGTATGTAGTAATAGACAAAATATAGTATATCTATACATAACAAAGACTCAGAATTTGACTTGAATGTAAAACTATGTCGCAAAATTTATAAAGGCACTGAACCGTGCAAATGAGGTCAAGTTTGACAAATGGCAGACTGGCATGAACCCACTACGATACATCATTATACTATATAAAATGGTTCTATTACATATCTAGAGAAATTAACTTGAATGTGATACTAAATCGCAATTTATATTTAGTCAATGAACCATGAGGATAATATCAAGGTCATCTGAAACATATGATGCTGGAAAGCTTACACCATAACCTACCTGTGGACAAAAGATGCTGTGTATATGCAATATACTGTAAAAGGAATTAAGATTTTAATAAAGTTGATGAGACAAAAAACATGGCAATTCATATTTAAAACAAATTGAAACAACCTTACAAAAGTTTAACAATAGACTTTTGATGTAGAAACATCAATTTTTCTAGTAAACTTGTAAATGCACCAATGGTTGTCTCTCATCCGTGTGAAGCATTGCATGATTATGGACAATAGTATACAAAAGCAACAATCATAAAGAAATCTTAACTTAAACTCACTGCTAGTGAAAAACTAAACATGATCAGTCATGAATGACTATTATTTGCGGAACCAGTTTGTACTCGTAAAGGTGCAACTGCACATCAAATATCAAATGGATTGAACTACTGTTGCAGGCTGTACTAAGTGCTTGTTTAAAACTTATGAATAGAGTTTGGTTGTAACCATACTGAATAAACCACACATCAAATCATCAAATATTATAGACCTACAACGAACATAAGAACTCCATATAATTTCTTATTGTTGACAACGACGATATCCCTATAAATGATATCCATGTGGCTTTTCCAAGACAACTAAAAGTAACAGCTCAATATTTAAAAATTAGTTTAAAGGCCAAAGTATACTTGTAATGAAGTGGTGCCTCATGAAACTAACAGCAATATAAATATCTGGTGCTTTATGAAATTAACAGTAATAAAAATATCTTAATGAAATAAAAATTGGTATAAACAGATAATTTAATATACAAAACAAATATTTCCTCAGTATAAAAATGAAGATAACAAAAACAATTAACAACAATCATATTGAATCATTAAGTAAATGTTCTAAATATTTTGGTTCCAGCACTAATATTTCAAATAATTCAAAATCCAAGTCAGCTGCAATGTACGGTTCCAAGTATATTATGTAGTATGTTTTCTAATATCTAGCCTTGTATATTGAATATGGCACATAAACAACGTTTATTCTATAATTTATGACTCAAAGGTCTGCCATGGCGGTACTGAATTCCAAATTTTTTCGTGACTGTCATTACTGCACCATTGTTATCATCAACTATCAATAGTTGCATAAATCCTTTCACCACGTCCTCTATTCTGTTAAAAAATAACAATAATATACAGTTATGGCCCTCGGAAGAGGTGAATATCCCAAATTGTAAACTTCGCTTAGGTTATTTCCCGAAGGCTTTAGCCCGAGGGAAATAACCCCAGTACAGTTGACAATTTGGGATATTCACCAATTTCATGGGCCGTAACTGTTTTATTATACCGAATAAACATTGGAAATATTATTCCACAGACGTTTCAACTTTTCGGGGTTATTCACTGGTGAATAATAGGGTTATTCCATGGACATTGTAATTTTCAGAGGTTATTCACCGGTGGATAATAGGGTTATTCCATGGGCGTTGTAATTTTCAGGGGTTATTCACTGGTGAATATAGGGTTATTCCATGGGCCTTGTAATTTCGCCAGTGAATAATAGGTTATTCACTGCTAGCAACAATTTTGTGCCAAAATATCCAAATCATTTCATATCATGTGACTATGTCTCAACCAATAGAATTGATTCTTTATTATGTAAGATAAAATAATATTTATGATACTCTAGGTTCAATATACTAGTACATGTCCATTCAACAATAAAAGAAATTAAAACCAATGACTGAAAATAAAACTTCTTATATGGATGCACTGTCATACTTTCAAATATTTTTATTTTTTGAACAATATAATTGTTATTCTTACCACCTGTTTATTATGTCCACATCTCATGATTTTATATACTATGCCATGTTTTTCATACTTTTGACTCGATGAGTGCCCTGTGGTTGTATAAGTATTGTGATTGTCTTCTTTTTGTCGGACAACGGATGAAGAACACTTTGCCAGTTAATTTTATGTTTGTTGACAACCTCGCATTCATGAATAATATGGAACATTGATGTAGCGTTGCTTGATAATTAGCAATGAATTCCACTCAAACCGGTGCTAGTGGCCGTCTTGAACTTACTATTAGGTATGAGGAAAGCGTATAGTTGAAAGCCTCGTGGTGACTCAAAGATGAAGATAAAAAATAACTAGATTTGCAATTGCAAGCAAAAGCTGATGTCGCCCCTGACAGCCAATTCGATGATTCCATCTTCTTCGCAGTGCCAAAATCTACCTAAAAATCAATTTTCATTGAAATCCGACAAAGTTGAAATTTTGACGTATTATGGCGGCCATCTTGGAAATGGCGGCCATTTTGAAAATTTTTGCCGGTGCATGCACATCTCCTCAAGGTGATCCAACTTTGTGCCAAATATGAATGAATTCTGTCCAGGAATCTCTGAGAAAATAAGCGGACAAAATCCTTGGAAGAAAGAAAGAAAGAATAACGAGTGATAATGTGTTTGGATGCAAACACAGAAGTCTCCCAAATCAGAATTCATTCTTTTATTGTACTTTGAAAGAACAATGTGTCCTAAATGTAATAATTGTGGTCTTAACTCATTTTATGTCTGTCTAACAGTGCTATAAGTAACTTTGATTCACATGTATACTTCATCAGCAGTGGGGTTGCATCAGAAAAATCATTTCTATTTATTATATCATGAAGTAGAAGATTTCCTCTATGGTGTGTAATTATTTCAAAATTTTAATTTACACTGACATACATACAAGTTTCAATAAGTTCGGATCACACATCTTTTTAAATGCTAGTTCGTAAATTCTTCTTAGAAAAATTGATATGTCTTTCCCGGAAGTTGCATCATATGTTCTTATTGTTAATTCATCGATAAACCAAGATTATAAGCTACATATATACATTAATTGATACTTTAACGTCAAATTAAGTTTTTTTTTGGCTGTGACCTTGACCTTTGACCTTGTCCTCATTTTGAAGGTCACGTCTTCCTGAACATTTTTTCTATTGAATGTTTCTTTGTATCTTCAATAGAATTTGAGCTATAAGCCAATACCCCGAAATCAGACATTTAAAATCGGTTTTTGGTCCATAGGCCCAAAACGGTTCGTCCAATGAGATTTGATCCAATGTACCAAATGGAGAACGTAAAAAGATACACATTTTTGCCATTACATTTTATCAGCTATCTATTACGGTTTATGAGTTAATCCAATAATAAGGTCTAGGGTCAAAGTTCAAAGTGACCAGTGACCTTTGACCTTGGCATTTTTAAATGTAACACATATCACTTAAGTTGAATGGGAAAGGTTCCAGGTTTCTATCTCTTACCGTTTCCGAGGAAAACATGTTTAAAGATATGACGAAATTTTCAAGGGGCATAACTCATGAAGGGTTGACCCTAGAGTTTCGGTCCAAAGGTAACAAAGGTCCGTCATGTCCTTACAAACATTTTGTCATTACATATTATCATCTATCTTCTACAGTTTATGAGTTAATCTAATAATAAGATTTTGGGTGAAAGGTCAAAATGACCAATGATGGTGGTCATTTTGAAAATTTAAATACCCGAATGCACCTCTTTGGATGGAGATCTAACATCCTATGAAGTTTGGTTCAGATTGGGTAAGTGGTCTTTGAGAATTTGGTAGGACAAGATTATGGCAAGAAGAAGCGGAAAATAAATAATAATGAACGAGTGATGATATGTTTGCAAGCAAACACAAGTCACCCAAACGAGATTCCATACTAAATTGCTCTTTGAAAGAATGTTGAGTTGTAAATTTATCACCAATGATTGTAATAATGTTTTCGGAGTTTATTGTTTTTTTATTCCTCATATCAGAATTAGTGTTTAAAATTCATTATGTTTTCGTCTATCAGTGCTAGTAGTGCTTTGATTCGCAGGTTAAAATATTTTCTTTATTGCGTCAGAAAGGAAGTTGCGTCATAATGTTCTCATTATTGATTCATCACTGAAATCAATATTCCAAGCTTAATATGCGTATTTATTGATATTTTAACATGAAATAAAGTTTTGGGGTGTGACCTTGACCTCATTTTGAAGGTCCCGTCTTCCTGAACATTTTGTATGTTGAATGTCTTTTTGTATCTGCAACGGTATTTGAGCTATAAGCAAAAAACCTCGAAATCGGACATCAAAATTAGTTTTTGGTCCATAGGTCAAAAACGGTTGGTCCAATAATTTTGGACCCAATGTAACAAATGTAGATCTTAACAAGACACACATTTTTGCAATCACATGTTTTCAGCTATCTATTACCGTTTTAGAGTTATAACAAAAATAAGGTCTAGGGTCAAAGTTCAAAGTGACCAATGACCTTTGACCTTGGCATTTTTAAATGTAACACATATCCCCTAAGTTGAATGGAAAAGGTTCCAGGTTTCTATCTCTTACCGTTTTCGAGAAAAAACATGTTTAATGATATGACGAAATTTTCAAGGGGCATAACTCACGAAGGGTTGACCATAGAGTTTCGGTCCAAATGTAACGAATGTCCGTCATGACCTAACAAACATGTTGTCATTACATTTAATCATCTATCTTTTACGGTTTCAGAGTTATTCCAATAAGAATGTTTAAGGTCAAAGTTCAAAGTGACCAATGACCGTGGTCATTTTGGAAATTTTTAGACCTTCCTGCACATCTTGAGGTCGGTATCTACAATGGTTCCAAGGTTCATAAAGTTTGGTCCATCCATCTCTGAGAAAATGTTTGGACAATGTTTGAAAATCATTGAGGAATAATAATAATAATAACGAGAAGAAAGAAAGAAGAATAACGAGTGATCATATGTTTGCATGCAAACACAAGTCGCCCAAACCAGATTCCATACTCAAAATTTACAAGGATTGCGTCAGAAAGTTGTGTCATTATGACCACCCATTTCTGAGATAAAGTTCGGACAAAGTTTGTAAAATCCATTGAGGAATAATAATAATAAAAATGTTTTGATGTAAATTTTTCACCAATGATTAATGTGTTCTGAAATAATTTCCTTTTTTATTCATCATGTAAGAATTTGTGTCTTCAACTCATTATGTTTTCATCAAACAGTGTTAGTAGTGCTTTGAATCAAGATGAAAACTTCATATCCTGTTTCGTCATATAATATAATCATTTCTTTTTTTAGATATTACATGGATTTTTTTGGTTACATAAAGTTTTATCAGTATCGATTATTTAGCTGTATGACTACCAGTAATTAAACTGTCAAATCTAAAGTTGATAAATGCCACATGCGTAACACTGGTTGTTTTAGGTAAAAATATTTAGCTAGGCTATGGAATAGCCTAGCTATATAGATAGTTCTTTGGGTGAAGTGAGGAGTACGCTTGCGCTGTGAGGAGAACGCATGCACAGAAGACTAATGACCAATAGGAATTTCAGATTCTAGAAAATCAAAATGGCGTCCAGTTTCGTCCTGATAAAACGGGGCGGGGTTTAATTGTTCTGTTTCCTTGTGGAAGTTGAAAAGTATTATAAACATTTACTATAGGTGGTACTGGGAACAGGTTTGTAGAGGATGATGGGATTGGTATTGCAACATCGCTTAGCCAGATTTATAAATATAGATATGATAAAAAGAATAAGAACAGTAATGTATAAATTTAAAACCAGAAGTTAATAAATAAAGATGAGGTATTGTGCAATAATCAATAATATACAAATACTATAAAAGACTTTTCAATTGTGTTAAACAAAGCGTGATTGTAGTTTGTGGAGATACTTGGGCAATGGAGAACGAAAGGTGGAAAGAGATATAATTGCGTTTTTTTTTGCGGAAGAATAAAGAGCTACCCTGGGAGAATGCAAGAACAAAAACAAAAACAAAAAAAACAAAAACAAAACAAAACAAAACAAACAAAAACAAAAACAAAAGCACGAAACTACTTTGAGTTGCTGTTGGCATAAAATTAGAGGTTTGATCGAATCAGTGACTGTTTTATCACATGTGCAGACCAACATAAGGCATTACAAAGAAGTACCGAGAAAGGCTTACGTCAAGTATTGATTTGAGTATACAAATACATCATGAGCCACCACACCCTT
>MJUU01072475.1:0-19073 GCA_002080025.1 Modiolus philippinarum
TCTGGTACAGCCGATTCATTCCTTTCAGCATCAAGCGTAACTAGAACACGACAGATGCACCAAGTGACAGCTAGTGCTCTATATAAATTACTGCAAGAGGCATACGACATGTTTTGTACAGAGGCACAAGCTGGTGACTAACCAGAACTTAGTTTTGATGATTGGTGCGACATGCGAAAGCACCAAAGTCCACAATTCCAATTCTGGTTCACGATTTTGGAAATGGAGCTGATAATTCTGTCGTTGATACGGTCTTTTAGAGAAGCCAATTTTGATTTGTACTGCCAGGCTTTACAGGAATTGCTACCATATTTTTTTGCAAATAACAACACAAATTATGCTCGTTGGCTACCAATCCATCTCCGAGATATGCTCCGGTTAGATCAAACTCATCCACAGATAAAAACCGAGAGTTTCCGAAAGGCAACTTCGTGGTTCATAAATCCTATAGAGATTTTTCGGCCTTACCAATAGACCAAGCCCATGAACACGCAAATGCTGTTATCAAAGGCGAAGGTGGGGCAATCGGTGTAACAGAAGATCCATAAGCTCTCAGACGATGGATGGTTGCTGGTCCCGAGTTGAGCCATCTCGTCAACACATATGAAAAGATATCAGATGGTAAAGATCATAATGAGATGTTACATCATGAGCAGACCACCCATGCACAAAAGACTTTTCTAGAACGTTTTAACAAATTATGCAGTACTGTTGTAGAGATGGGAAACCCGTTCATGGAAGAAACAAAATACTTACTGACTCTAGATACAAAACGAGTAGCTCATCCAAGTGTTGCGGAGAAAGTTGCTATTTATTATGAGACAGGAAAGACACGATTTGAAGAATTCATGACAAGTCTTTCATCCGACTCCGAGAGTAAGTTCTATGAGCCCATAAAGAAGAACAAGATAAACTTTTTTAGTCAAAAGCCAGAACAAACAACCAAGGATCTAAAACAGAAGAATCTCAAAGATGACTGTGCATTATTTTCAAAGTTATTCATATCCTGTCAAGCCAGAGAATGCGACTTGAATGACTTTTTTCAACATGAAAACCAACCTTATCCTGCTGCACTGAGCGACTCCGGGAGACTACATTCATGCCAAAAATCCCAGCTGGTAACAATTCTTGAGGAAAGAGTAACAAACTCAGACAAACTACCTAATGCCGAAGCAATTGTAATGGATGGTTCAGCTCTGGTCAATTCACTTATGCCTAGAATTTCCAAAACATTTAATGAATATGCCATACTTGAAGTCATTCCGAAAGTTCAAACATACATTTCAAAGTATGTGAGAACTGATGTCGTGTTTGATGTGTACAAACCGTTGAGCTTAAAGGCAGAGACTAGATCGAAAAGAGGCTTTGGAGCACGACAAAGGGTAACAGGAACTGGAAAAATCCCAAAGAACTGGCAGAGCTTTATGAGAGATGACTCCAACAAGTCCGAATTATTTCAATTTCTGGCAAACATGATTGTTGAACATTGTACAGGCAACATCGTTTATGTAACCCAGGGTGAGTCTGTGATAAGCAATCAGGAAGCAGATTTAGAAAACCTCGCACCATGTCCGACACAGCGTTCAGAGAGGAAATAAAGTTGTGTTGATTAAAGCGAACGATACTGACATTCTTGTGATTGCTGTTAGTGTTTTCGAGTTTCTGAAAGAAATGGGCTTAGAAAAGCTTTGGCTTGAGTTCGGTCAAGGCAAAAATGTGAGATGGATACCAGTGCATGATGTTTGTATCAGGTTGGGACATGATGAATCTGCTGGTATTTTATTTTTTCATGCCTTTTCTGGATGCGATAACGTCTCAGGTTTCAAGGGCAAGGGAAAAAAAATCATTATGGCAAACTTGGAATGTCTGCCCTGTTGTAACCAATGTGTTTCGGAAGTTGAGTGTCTATCCCCCCGTATTGGATGGTCGTGATATCGATGTGATTCAGATGTATGTTGTTTCGTTGTATGACAGATCTAGTCCTGTAGCCAGTGTTGACGAAGCCAGATTTGATATGTTTGCCAGGAAACAACGTTCATTTGATGCTATTCCTCCAACAAAAGCATCACTGATTCAGCATACCAAACGAGCAGCATATCAAGCTGGGTGCATATGGGCTCAATCATTATCATGTTCAATGGAGGAAGTAAGTCCATTTGAATGGGGTTGGATGTTGAAGGATAATGTATGGACAGTTGTATGGTCCGAGATTCCTCCAATTGCAGAGTCATGCAAGCAGCTTACAAAATGTGGGTGTAAACAGGAATTTCGTGGTCGTTGTAAGTGCTTTAAGCTTAGTTTGCCGTGTACAGCTCTATGCAGTTGTCAGTGTGATATATAATCATTTCTAGAAATGTTTATTGATGTTCTGATGTTGTCAGGAATTGGATGTTTCTTTAGATTTTTTGTTTGTTTGAAAGGCCAAAGATTGGCCCCATTTGTATATATTTATATATAATATGACTATACATATTTCAGTTTTTTATGCATTTATGGTTCTTAGTAGATAGAATGAGACTAATTTGAGGTATTATGCCTGGTTTAATAATTTCTATGACAGAGAGTTCGATTCCTAAGTTTCAGGAAGGACGATAGATAAAAAATTATAGAATTTTAAGGTTTTTTTTCGCCATTTTGAATCTAAAATGGCCTCCACGGGCGCCATGTTCATTTTTAATGTAGGTTTATGTTGAAAACTAATAAATTTAGATATGTCCTATCAAGTTATGAGTTTTTATTGAGAACTGATGTGTTTTAAATACATTGACTCGTTTACCTTTTTTAGAAATGTTAGTTATTGTCCGCCATATTGAAAAATGGCCGACATTTTGATTTTTTGTGTGGCTAATGTGCTTTTTTGTTAAAGGGGTAGTTGACCTTGCTACATGCAAAATTTGGTGCTTGTATCACGAAGTGAAAGATTCTTGTGATATTTGGGTTAACCTGCTGCGCTAGTACACCAGGTACATTATTAACAGCAATAAATATAATAAAAGATTAGAACATGAAAAAAAATGAGTACGGCATGCGCACAGAAAAGAAAATGAGACACACACACACACACACACACACACACACACAAAGATGAATAACACGGACCCAATAAAAACCATGGGTGAGATCAGGTGAACCGGTAGAGTAAGCATCCCATGCTTCTTACACCCGCCGTGTTGAAACATGTCAAATCCGGTAGTAAGGTCAAATCCGATAGAGGAAACAACAATAAGTCAGGAAAGATTTTAAAGGGAAAGATCTGTTTTCAGCTTATTTTTACTAATTGAAAATGACTAAGAATATTTATTTTCCAATTATAGTGCCCATAACGGCATACAAATCAAAATTTCAAACATGTAACAATTTTCAATGATTAAAAATGCAGACATAAAGAAAATATACATCAGACATGTTGAGTGCCAGATGTTACAGTTACATATAATATTGATATGAATACATATGTAACTTAAAATTAAATAAATTAAGTTTTAAACTACTGGGGAGACACATCGAAATAAGTCTGAAATCTTATCTGAAAAATATCAGCAATGCATTTGCAGAGAGAGGGATGATAAAATCCAAATAAATAAATTTAGCTGGTTAAGTGTATTTAAACTTGGATATTTACATTAATTAATATTTTATTAAATCCTTCAAAAAATTCCACACATTTCATTTAGAGGGCATTCTAAAGTAAAATGCACTTCATCTTCAACAGTGCTGACAGACTTGTGTATGCATTTATGAATAATAATTAACTATCAAAGCTGTGGCCAAATACCGCAAATACCCTAGTTGGTTGTGTGTATTAGCTCATCCGAGATAGATGCTTCATTGAAAACTTTTCAACATAATATTAAAGACGTCAATCGTGCCTTGAGTACTGCACCATTTGAAAACATTCATAAGAATGATACTATCTTTGAAATGAAATATTTTCAGCTGAAGAAGCAACCCTATATGTAAGTTCTGGTGTAATGGATATTTACACCAGACAAGAGGAATAGCAAAGATATCCCAGATGTTATTTTTCTTACAACTGTGCTTAAAAACTAAAACAAATAAAATGATAAGATTTTGCTAACTACGATGTGACTACTACAGTATTATAAATGACGGTAAATGACACAGTATCGAAACATTTGCCGGTGACCTCAACAGTCATTCAACAGGAAAGACAAATGTGTCTTTTTGTATCCATATTTACATGGTATTAAAGGGTCACTAACATATTCACAAGCGGAACGTTTTCTGTGCTTTCTCTTTGATTGTATTTTTATCCTTCAACTGTATTTTGTTAACAGTTGTGCTGTATATCTGTTTACTGTTACTACTGTAAGCTTATTGTAGTTTTTCTTACATTGTAATCTTTACAATTTTTAATGCACCTATGTAATCAAAATTTTGTATTAAAATGAGATTTATCTTTACGCGTTGTCAAAAGACGTTTTAGGGCTGTATGTGTATTTTTCCATATAAAACAGCCAAATGTCTAATTTTATAATTCAATGAATTGTCATTAAAATCCAGAAATCTCAATTTACAATTTCAAAGAATATTGAGAAACACTGTACAACATGAGCACCTTTTAAATGATCAAATATTTTATTCTTATCAAAAATTCAGAAAAGTCTTACTTGACCTGTTAATTGTTCAAGAAAATGGCAAAAGGCTACAGATACAAGCGTTATTTAGATATTTCAGGCAATTTCTTGCATATTTTTACATTTGTTGACAACATATGTCACCCCTATACATCAATTTGTCATTTACATTTGGTCAACATGGTGAACAATGAACAAGAAAATATGTTCAATGCTTACCGGACATGCATGTTTATTCGTGTGTTTCTTTCCTACAAAACCGTTAAACAGCATACAGAAAAACGCGTATCAGATATTTTAGGCGCAAAGGTTCCAATACTGTTAATGTGGATAGCGTTAATCATTGATCCAAAAAACTTACAAAAAATATTGTGCGGTTATGCGGATGTTAACTTGGATTCTGTTGGCTGATTAACCACCTGCTAAATAACCATGTCCGCCATACACAACAAGACAATCAATAATCATGATAATGTAGTGTTTCACATTAACAAACATGCAGTAAGCATAGATCAACTAGAAAACACGAGGGGACTTTATAAACATAAGTGGATGATATAAATCGGATAATGTTTTTTATGAAATAAAAACGATACGCTAGGCTATGGAATAGCCTTGGATAGAAAATTGCGTGTTTGATTGACAAGGGTGTGGTGGCTCATGATGTACTTGGCTTCGAGGCATAAACCTTTTACAGCACACACAAATAAACACCGGTAGCCCTTTATTCTTCCGCAAAAAAATCGCAATTCCATCTCTTTCCACCTTTCGTTCTCCATTGCCTAAGTATCTCCACAAACTACAATCACGCTTTGTTTAACACAATTGAAAAGTCTTTTATAGTATTTGTATATTATTGATTATTGCACAATACCTCATCTCTATTTATTAACTTCTGGTTTTAAATTTATACATTACTGTTCTTATTCTTTTTATCATATCTATATTTATAAATCTGGCTTAGCAATATTGCAATACCAATCCCATCATCCTCTACAAACCTGTTCCCAGTACCACCTATAGTAGTCATTGTTTATAATACTTTTCAACTTCCACAAGGAAACAGAAAAATTAAACCCCGCCCCGTTTTATCAGGACGAAACTGGGCGCCATTTTGATTTCCGAGAATCTGAAATTCCTATTGGTCAATAGTCTTCCGCGCATGCGTTCTCCTCACTGCGCAAGCGTACTCCTCACTTCCACCCAAGAACTATCTATATAGCTAAGCTATTCCACAGCCTAGCTAATAAACACATCGACAATAAATATAGTTTACTTCTACGTAATGTAACAGTTATTTCAGCCTGAAAATTAAAATACGAAAAACACCTATATTTGGAATAACATGTAAATTACAAAGGTTTGCGCTCAGTGTATTTCGAAAACGTTATTTTGCTAGTACAATCTTTATACAACTTGAAAAATCAATTAATCACTCAGAACTTTGTGTATTGTTCATGTTACGCTGTCAGTTGGTATAGTGTTTATTTTTAGAATCGTGTAGTTAAATATAGGTCATTTTGTAATTATCGTTTTCGTAGTTTAATGATTATTGAGATAGTGTCGAAAATGGTTGAACGGTGCGGCTGACGCCTTACCGTTCAACGATTTTCGACACTATCTAAATAATCATGTTAGTTGGTTCAATGCATGATAACTTATAATACAAATACGAACAGTTGTTATAAGTCAAAATACTTATTTGACGGAAATGGATTTTCCCTTAGTTTAACATTATGACTATTTTATGTCTAAAAGCTTTGAAGTTATATCAAGGATTTCACGAAAAATAGTTAAGTGTCTTAATTTGACCTACAGAAGACATTCATGAAATAAAAAGTGGAGGTCTGTGTGCAAAATTATTTTAATAAACCACTGATACACCATCATCAGCTTCATGCCTGGACCTATACCTCTACATTGACAACTCTGGACGTCTGAAAACTAAACTTAACGACAAACGTGATGATTTCGACTTTCCAATAGTTAACTTCCTGTTTTTGAGCAGTAATATTCCCACATCTCCGGCATATGGCGTGTACATTTCACACTCATTTGCAATTGCCGTGCCTGTAGTTTTTACAGCGATTTTATCAACAGAGCGAAATTACTGTCTACAAAACTTATACATCAAGGGTATGTTCAGTCACTGTTGCAATTGTACCGACAGAAGTTTTACGGTCGTCACCACGATTTGACAGACCATTACAATGTTTCTATTTCACAAATGAGAAATAGATATGTTTGGGTAGATCCAGAGTTTTACCGGACTGACTAACACCTACAGTGACAAAACCGGACTTTTCACTGGCAGTGTGACGGGTGCCATGCGTGGAGCAGATCATGCTTATCTTTCCGGAGCACCTGATGATACCTCATTTTTTGTAGGGGTTCACACTGCTAGTGCTTTAGTTATGTGGCGTTCTTGTTCAATTTTGTTTGTTGTTTTGTCTTTGTGATACTGTCTAAATCCGTGTTTGATGTGAATTGCCGTGATTTTGAATTTATGATTTTAGAATTCCCCCCTTTATTCGTTCTAGCTTTGGTATTCGTTTGCTTATGTATTGGAATCTTTCATATCTTTAACGTCTGGCCTATTCCGTATGTTTTTTGAGAATCCAAGGTAAACCTTTGTTTAGAGATCAGTCGATATATCAAGCATTATGGTACTATTAAGTTAATTGTAAAACAATATACGCCTTATACGCAAATACAATTAAACAAAATGTATTGAAACAGTTTTGTCGACTATCTAGCAATGAATTTCTGAATATATGTTTTCATGGCAAGTTATTTGCTAATTGCCATACTTGTAATCAATTTATTATAATTTATATCAACTTCGTCTGTTGTTTGCGCTATAATATGTCACTTGAAATTTATGATGCGTACGTGGTCTGTAAAAATTATTTTTAAAAAAGCAAACTTGATGTTAACTGAGCAATCAATAATGTCATTAAAAATGGTGAAATTTTTCAACTCCAATTTGCTGTTTAGGAAAAGCATTTGATAGAATGCCCCTGTTTCAGAACAAAATCAATAAGCCGACAATGGCAGCAGATCCAATAGTCATCTTACAATGTTCTTAAATGAGAACTTGCATAATATTATCAACCAATCTAAAATAAAAAATATGGTCAAGTTCAAAAGGTATACTCGAGTACATCTAATATTACTAATAATTATTATTTTTTATATGTTAATGGACCTGCAGGGGCCGGTAACATGCGATATTGATAGACCGGGCCCCATATATATATATGTATAAGAAGGAGAAGGAAAACAACGGAAGTCCAAAAATTATGTACCACAATATTTCAAAGTCAGACAACGGCAGCTTTATAGTAATAATGTCTTAAATTCGGCGATAAGTTTGCCAAAATAATTATATTTTATGAAAATATAAACTTTGCTTTGACATATATTTTTCTCCCTTCGAAACACTAATATTGTCCCGATGTAGTTTAAGCCGTCCAGTGTAGGGAAATGAAGTAAATCTCGGAATGTAAAAACTTTATTCAATTCCTCCGTATCCGATTCCCTCCTTTAGTGAGCTGGCGATTCAACATAACGACTGGATTATTTAGGTTCATAACATAACATTATTGACCAATCGGAAGACTGCTCTCGTTGTCATTCAAAAATGTTAGCGAATGGTTACATTCTACGTTCTGTGACACAAACGATACGCTAAGTCGTTGACGACTGTTGAATTTGACGTTTTATGTGTGTGAATTGACATGGAACGTATTTGTGCAAATGTGGAAAGTTATATTCAATCAAGATTTTTTCGTGAAAAGGCAAAAAACATTGATTGAAGTGGAAAGCATGTGTTGATTTCATGGACGGCTTAAACTACATCGGGACAATATCAGTGTTTCGAAGGGAGAAATATATATGTTAAAGCCAAGTGAAGGTAAGAAAGTTTTTATTTTATGAATATAAATATAATTATTTGGCAAACATATCGCCGAGTTTGAGATAATTATTCCCATAAAAAGCTGCCGTTGTCTGACTTTGAAATATTGTGATACATAATTTTTGGACTTCCGTTGTTTCTCTTCTCCTTCCTATACATATATATGGGACCCGGTCTATCAATATCGTATGTTACAGGTCCCTGTGAATGGACTGGTTGGCTTTTTGACGGTCAAAAATGTAATTTTATGGCGACGCCAAAAGCAGACTTAAAAGTGATTTTTTGGACAAAAATAAGGATAGACACACTCTAGTTTAATAATTTACACTTATCGCGATTCCAATGCAATAAAAAAAATTAAGTCAAATTTTCTTTTGATGTATCTGTAAGCCAAAATAGAACCACACGAAGCAAAGGACTTACTTTTTCCGAGGAATGTTTATAGAGTATTTAAAGCCAGGTTCCACTAAATATTTTCCATAGGCGCCATTACAACGTTTTGTAAAATTTTCTTAATTACCTGAAGTTCACTTTATGCGGCGATATGATTTTCCCCGAGGGTATTTACAAACCCAGTAGCCAGTGCTTCGGTGCTGGCCCGAAAACCGATTTTATTTAAAACACTTGCAATATCTCAATTTTAGAAAGTTGTTAAAACTAAGGAGTATCTCCCTCTTGCAAAGCTCTGTCCGTAACTTATATTTGGTTGTCCTTTTTAGATCCTACTGGTAATTTGTTCTCTATCAGTATTTACACATATTTCGGTTTATGGATTTCTATGTTTTGATTTGATCTGCAATGTAGAGACATAAGTTGTCGAAATGCGCACATGCAGAAACAAAATTCACAGTAGCTTCAGTATTTTGTTATTTCTTATGGTGACACGTCTGCCAATTAACATATCCAAGCAATGACCCCATTTCAAAGTCCAATAAGAAATTTCTATCGCCTCGGCCAACTTATGTATGCAAATTACTAATTTTGCCTGTCAGATCCTTGGGTTTACTTGTCATCATTGCCGAGGCTTCAGTTTTTTTCACATGCAACGAGGGTCACTAATTCAAAATGCTTGTCAATTTGGTAGTATGCCATAATCACTTGAGCGTTTATTACTCAAATATTGCCAATATTGACAGGTTTATGCAAAGTGAAAGTAGCATGGCTTTTTAATATAAGTACTACTTTTGACTATGCCAGCATGCGCAGCTGATTGATCATTTAACATAAGGAGTATCTCTCTCTTGCATAGATCTGTCCTTAGCTGATTTTTTTCCTTTTGGTAATTTTGTTCTCTATCAGCTTTTACACATATTTCGGTTTACGGATTTCCATATGTTTTGAATTAATCTGCACTGAAGAGACAGAAGTTGTCGAAATGCGCATATGCAGAAACTAAAATCATAGTAATTTCGATATCTTGATAGTTATTACCACTGGGCCGATGCAACTGCTTGTGGACTGTTAGTCCCCGAGGGTATTCACCAACCCAGTAGCCAGAACTCAGGTGGTGGCCCGAAAACCGATTTCATTTGAAAACTTGCAATTTTCAAAATTTTAAAAAAAATTGTTAAAACCTAAGGAGTATCTTCCTCTTGGATAGCTCTTTCCTTAGCTGATTTTGGCTTCCTTTTTAGATCCTACCGGAAATTTTGTTCTCAATCGGCTTTTACACATATTTCGGTTTACGGATTTCCATATGTTTTGATTTAATTTGCACTGAAGAGACATAAGTTGTCGATATGCGCATATGCAGAAACTAAAATCACAGTAATTTCGGTATCTTGTTTTTTAGTAGAACCTATTGTTAAACGGTTTGTTTTAACTAATCTGTTTGGGTATTAATAAATGGTGCATGAGAAAAAGATGTACATCCAAAGTAGTGAAAAATATGTGAAAGATGTCATTGTAAACATGCTAGTTTCGCGGTCAAGAAAAATTCTGATAACAATACGGCATGCGTTATATTTGATTATTTAGACGAAAAAAAAAATTGTCGAATTTGAAAAGTTTGGCTCGCGAAGTTACCCTCTCGTAAAATTTTTGTTCAACAAAATCAAGAAAATAACATCGCGATAACATTTCCACGTTTTTACTTGTTAAATACAATTAAAAATTGTATAATTTATTTGTGGCTATGCAACATATTTAATCGATTCAAATTCGTTACTTTAATTCGAGATGCCTATAACTGGAAAATCGTTAAAACAAACATTGCAGATAAATTGATTAACGTAATGTACTAAAAGTCTTCCTTATTCTTTGTAATGATGAACTCAACAGTGTCATATATAAATAATTTTCCGATGATTGTTTTATTTTTATCCTTATTATTATAAACTAGTATGTCAATTGTTCGAAGAACAATTGATAGGTCTTTCCCTGTATTGCGTCATAATGTTCTAATTATTGATTCATAGATAATACCAATATTCTAAGGTGAATATGTACATTTATTGATTCTTTAACATGAAATACGATTTTTGGCTGTGACCTTGAACTTTGACCTTGACCTTATTTTGAAGGTCATGTCTTGCTGAACATTTTTTGTATGAATATATGTTTGTATCTTCAATGGTATTTGAGCTATAGACAAAAACCCAAATTCGGACATCAAAATTCGACTATGATCCATAGACCCAAAATGGTTGGTCCAATCATTTCGGACCAAATGTAACAAATGTAGATCTCAACAAGACACACATTTTCTCCATTACATTTAATCAGCTATCTATCACGGTTTCCGAGTTAATCCAATAACAAGGTCTGAGGTCAAAGTTCCAAGTGACCAATGACCTTTGACCTTGGTAATTTTAGATGTAACACATATCACCTAAGATGAATGGAAAAGGTTCCAGGTTTGTATCTCTAACCGTTTTCGAGAAAAACGTACTTAAAGATGTGACGAAATTTTGCTGGGGCATAACTCATGAACGGTCCACCGTAGAGTTTCGGTCCGAATGTAACGAAGGTCCGTCATGACTTAACAAACATTTTGCCATTACATTTCTTCAGCTATCTCTTATGGTTTCTGAGTTTATCCCATAACAGTGTTTTTCGGACTTTGGGCGAAAATTCGTGAACGGAAAAAGATTTTCGACCGTTCCCTATTTCTTATCAACTAGACATGGTCCCGACTTTTGTCCCAAAATATGAAAAGGATATGTCCAACCACTTTTCTGAAAATGAGGCAGAAAAGAAGAAGAAGAAGAAGAAGAAGAAGAAGAATAATCAAACGAAATACAGAAAGGTGTTTCCCTTGGAAAGGGGAAAGACCTTAATTATTCATTGAAATATATAAAAATGTAGATAACCAAATTCGTATGATACAGTCGATAATAACACATGAGATATTTTGATGCCTGAATATTATTCGAAGATCAACAGGAAATCATGTGAAGAGATAAACATTAAAATATAACAAAAAGAAATTAACCTAAAATTAAATTATTTCCTTCTTCATCATCACTATGGTTATCCTGGTTTCAGAACTATGAAATGTTATTTTATATTTATCTATGTTTTGGCTGAACTAAATGCCCATTTCATTGTGTGCAAGCTATCAGGGAGAACTTGCCAAGACGAAGGGTATGTTGTTTATTGTTTGTTGGTCAATTTCTTTGAATATTGAAATACAGCTGTAGCTCGAAACTTGTTTCTCATTTAAGATTAAAGAAAATGAAAATCACTTCAAAACTAGAGACGTCAAAACGTACAAATAATGGTTAAAGTTTAGAGGTGATTCTCACAGGTTGGTGTGGTTGTTTCTTTTAGAGTTTGAATACATTCTCTGAAGAAACAATTTAAATTAAAATCTTAAATTCTTATACCAAATAATTTTCCACCTTTTTAAAGAAAAAATTCTTAAAACCTGGATCCGCTAAAGGTGTGTTCGCGGTTCTCCCACTTTTGAATTTTTGGTATACAGGTAAGAAAAATAAAGTGGGAAAATTGTGTATGATATGTAAATTATGTTAATTAAATTTACCTGTAATTAGACCTACAGTGAATCCAGTATTAATTCAAAATTTCATAGTTTACATTTACTACTGTATAACAATTATAAAGGCTTACAATTACCCTAATTTCATTGTGAATTGAAAAAAAAAGAATGCTCTCTTTCATTCAGCACAATTTTCATTGGGCAAGATTGTTTTACATTGTTCGTCTTTTTCGTTATTAAGACATCGGTAATATTTGTTTTCTGTTAATTTTTACCTAGATTTGTTACATATTAGCTATGGATATCTTCGTATACATGAATCTATAAAAATTTTACTTATAAATACGTTCGAATAAACGAATTTACACTCTCACAGGGGACAAATTGCAATAAAGTCACCCAAAATGATGTATACGACTTTTTTCCAATTTTGACGTTGATGGGACATTTTGGTAGACCACCAACACAGACATATATCAAGGATACATAAGATATCTATGGACTGAAGTTTGCATTATATGGAATAATGTTATGAGGAATTTCATGAAATGTATCCAGGCGCTTGGTTACAAATGGTGGATCTCGGTATTTCTTGCATAAACTCTTGTTCGACTAATCAGCCCACCATAACGAAGCATAATTTAGAGTTATATGATATGGACTTGTGTACAGGTTTCTACTATACAATTATGGTCTTTTGTAGAGGTCGATATGAGTTTTAATAGACCTAAAAATTAATATTAACCGACGCCGGAGGCGGAGGTTAATATTAGGATTTTTAGGTCTATTAAAACTCATATCGACCGATACAAAAGACCATAATTGTTTTATTACATAATAATAACATGCATCATCTTACTTGGTAATTGTAAGGGTTTTCAACGATTTTTTTTTTCGGGATAACATATCTTGTAAAATTGTCATAGTTAGTTGTAAATTTGTACTTACTTTTCAGTGTGCTTTCCGGTCTCTTCATACAAAGATTCATGCATCAAGAAGCTATCAGTACATTATTTTAGGTTCATGACATTTTTATTTGATTTATATAAATTTACAAAAACAACATGTAAGAAACATGTAAAGAAAATCAATCGATTCTGCAACATGTACAACTCTCCCCCTCCCCAAAAGTTTAGAAATTTCCATGTAATAAGTAAATCATGAGAATTAGAAATTCCATCCTTTTAGTAAAACCAACTTTGCGTTACTCCGTCTGAAATTCCTGTGATAAGACAAGAAGAAATTTGCAGAACTACTAAAACGCATACCCCGACTGTGTATCGCATGTTCTTAGTTTCGATCACCTTCCGGGTATTTGTAAATAGCAGTCTACCTGTTACAAAATGCTTCTAATGTGGAAAGAGAACAATAAACGTGTCCTGCTAGCCCAACGCCATTTGGTTCTCCTTTCGCTATTTGGTTTCCCGAACATACATATAATACGGCAATTCTGATTGGCCGAAAGTCGCGTGACAGCGTGTAATTCTGTTTTTCATTGGCTTTTTAAGACGGCGAGTCAATATCGTTTTTAAGCAGACCTGAGAAATGAAAGTGAAAGTAAGAGCGAGTCAATTCGATTTTTAATTGAATATCATGTGACAGGTTTTCATCCAATAAAATAAAACTATTTTAATCATTATGTAATAAAATAGTTTTATGTTTGCGTCCATTTCTGTACCGAAAAAAATTGATGTGACATGCTTACCGTTTTGATTGTGTCTGGACCTATTTTTGAAAAAGAAAGTTTTAAGTGAACAATAGTATATATTTTTCCTATAAAATATTTCCGTGTATATTTAAGTACTTCAGTGAGGAATTCTGTGATTTTGGGATCAAAATTTAATATCGTATTGATAATACTAGCATTAATAACAGAAAAATATCAATTTGTTTTACCCTTGGTCTACATGATTATTCAAAGAGATGCTCTCAACTTCTGTTGTAAAATTGCGTATTTTTTTAACGATCTCACAAATCTATCTGGTTCCTCTTTCTCTTAAAGATTGTCCGGAAGGAGTATTTCAAGTTATAATGAAAAAGCTATTGAGTGTTACCGGTCTACATGGTAAAAATGACGTTGAAATGGCAATATTGATGCTGTAATTCACATAAATATCACTAAAAATAGCTTATTTTTTGTTCTAACATTTATTCAACATTATTGGAAGATTATTAATACCTTTACTTTATTTCTTTGCGTATTCTATTCTTTTATTTGATATTTCAATGTTGTTTCAAAACGTCACCAATACCGTGCGCAACATTTATTATTTATTCGCCGATGGATTTGCAACCTTTTTTTTAAAAGCTTGTAAGGTTTTTTATCTTTATAACGAAACTTATCACCAACAGCATATAAACGTTTTAATCAAATATTATAATTTATGGTTATTAATTTAGAAGAATCAATAAAAAGAACATAATAATATAATATTATAAAACTTTAATAATTCCGAAATTTATTAGAAAAAAACATGCTGTTATTTTATATAAATGATTTTAATTTTAACTTCATCCAGGTATCACTATACTCTGCCAATATAAACCATTTTATAGTCCATTGTGTATGGCCTTACCGGTCTACTAGTTACTATTGTGTAACCAATTTAACAATTTGAGTAAGCTGTACCTATTATTTTTTTGAGCAACTGGTATTGCTGGACTACAACATATATTGGAAAAAGTTTTTGGTGGATTGCTTTTGTTAACCAATCAACACAATCAGGATCCTTTTGAATTGTCCAACAATACTATTGTATATCAATCTGTTATGGCCTAGGGAGGTTTTACCTTGAACTGTTGATGAAAATAAGGACTATAAATAGTTTACATTTAATGAAAAAATATTGTGCTTTATTAAAATTCTTAAAATTACATAATTCAAAAATAAATATTGCAGAATAAATAAAGGAAATTTGAATTAATTGTTATTTTTTTCTTTCATTAATTAAATAGATTTATCTTTCTATAATGTAATACTTTTATCAATGTAAAACCTCCCCAGGCCATAACAGATTGATATACAATAGTATTGTTGGACAATTCTAAAGGATCCTGATTGTGTTGATTAGTTAACAAAAGCAACCCACCAAAAACTTTTTCCAATCTATGTTGTAGTCCAGCAATACCAGTTGCTCAAAAAAATAATAGGTACAGCTTACTCAAATTGTTAAATTGGTTACACAATAGGAACTAGTGGACCGGTAAGGTCATACACAATGGACAATAATTGCTATAAAAACACCAAGCTCAGCAGTGGGAGAAACGTGAATCGGATAATTAGAAAGTGGGAGAAACGTGAACAAACTTCGCTAAAAAGTCCTTACAATAAAAGTCAAATGAATATCTTCATTTAAAAATGTAATTGTATAAACAATCCTCATTCAAATATACACGGTTTCCAGAAAATTGTTGAATAAAAATTCCACATAAACTTGCTAAAATTACGATTTATCCTGACTAGCAAGGTCAATTTTTAAAAATAAATCAATTGTTATTGTCGTAATGAATTAATTGATGTGCCCTTTTATATTTCATATATATTTTTAACCAATTTATTAATACAATTAAAATGCGACTTCATGAATTGTAAATTGTAGTTCTTTTTAGCATCTAAATCTTGACACAGCGCTCTGGTATTTGAATTCTTTTGTGTGTTTTAACAGTTCCTTCTTTTGATTCTATGACTTTTAACCAATTTTAAATAAAAGGCAACTACATTAATTGTAATTGGCATTTTAATCTAAACACATCGCTCTCGTATTTGAATTTTATTATGTATCTTAACAGTGTCGTCCTTTTCTGTGGAAACTTTAGATTAATATATCAATAATTTGTAAAAATAACAAATTCAAAATAAAACTTATCAATTACGTCAAATAAAACAAATACATTAATTCTTGTAAAAAAGAACAGAAAATTCCATGAGATAAAAAAAAAAGAGTTTACGAAACATACATGACATTTTTTAAGCTTTTAATTTTCTTATCACATTCCGATTTATTTTGATAATATGTTTTGTGTTACTGCACTGGGGTTTTATGTTGGAAAATAATTTGTGTAATGTTATTTTGTTTTATGCTGTGAGCTTACGAGCCCTTAAATCGGTGCTTATCAGTCCAGTTTATCTGATGCCAACAAGACGGTAATATTGGTAATCCTTATGGGCACATGCCCTAACATAACAAATTCATTTATACTGATGTAGATAGCAAACAACAGTCTTTTTCAATTATATAAAAGAACAAGTTAAAATTCTTGCCGAACTGCGATAAAGGTAAAAGAAATATAAATATATATACATATTGTGTCAAAACGTAAAAATATGATTGAAAAACAAAAGACAGACATCTGAAATTAAAGAAACAACTTATACACCTACTTTAGCTTCGTACTTAGATATATGCACGAAGATGGACGCTTGAAATCTAAGCTATATGACAAGCGTGATGATTCTCAATTGTGGACTTCCCTTTCTTAGCAGCAATATACCTATGGAGTGCA
The DNA here is from genome assembly GCA_002080025.1 of Modiolus philippinarum. Taxonomy (NCBI): domain Eukaryota; kingdom Metazoa; phylum Mollusca; class Bivalvia; order Mytilida; family Modiolidae; genus Modiolus; species Modiolus philippinarum. The sequence goes on from MJUU01072475.1 coordinate 16,961, forward strand.
TATTTCACAATTGATTCGTTACTGTCGAGCATGTTGTTTAAACAGTGATGTTTTTTAACAGAGCACAAACACTGTCCCAAAAGCTGCTAAGACAGGGATTTGTTCAGCCAATGTTAATTTAACCCCTCGAAAAATTCTATGGCTGTCACCATAACATCACTGAAAGTTAGGACGGGTCAGTGTCCAAAATGAAAGTGGACATTTTCAGCTAGATTCACATCTTCCCAGATGTGACTATACCGATTTTGACTTTTCCTAGATTGACTCGTGCACTTATTCAGTGCGGGTGCTGTTAACAGAGCAGGACATGCTTACCATTCCCGAGTAACTGCTGTCATTTTCAGTTTCATGAGAGTTCATACTACAAGTACTTTGGTTTTTATTTCTGTGCGTTATAGCTGTCTTACGTCATTGTTTTATGTGTTCTTGTTTTGGCCATGTCTTTTGACTTTTGTAAATACCACTCCTTTGTTCCTCCGGTATTTTACTGCCGTTGTTTTAACTAGACGTGGAAATATCTCGGGGGAGTAATCACAGAAGAAAGGAAAACTGGGATAATTCAAGTCCTAGTTAATATATGAATGGAGGTACATGAACACCAATAAGGTATCTTCGCGGCCAAATTTATCAGTTACCCAGTACTCTCCTGAAAAGTCCAGCTAACGTAATATCAATGCAAATAAATGGACCAAGTACCAACCGATTAAATTTTGCAATTAGGACAATCTAATGGAAAACTGGATGGATAACGGAGTAAATGATACAAGAACTTGTAACTTAGAATATCATGTAAGGCGTTCATTTTCGGGATCACACTCCGATGTTTGGTCTGAATTCCTACAATATTTCGAAAAGGAACTTAATTTGTGGAAATCTGAAAGAGCGAGGCAAGGCGAGTGTAACTTAGCACCCCAAGAGGTCAAGTGGAAACTTACGCCTACGGATTGGGCACGTGATTACCAGCGTTTATCAGACAAAATGGATGACGGATTTTGGCACTCAGCAATGAAAGAAAAATACATTGCTGATGTTGAAATTAAGACAGAGACATCCAAATGAATCATTCGGGTTTTTTGGTTAAGTTAAAGGTATCTTTATGGACGTGCCTATCCAAATAGCTCAGAAATTGGCGAATAAAACGCAGTTAAACATTTTAGACAGATGAGGGCAAAATGAGGAATTCCATCCTTACTAAACAAAAGACCTTACACGAAGTCGTATCTAATGATACGCTAAAAGAATGACAGAAAAGGAAATAATGCAAAATGTAAAGCAATATAAAACTGACATTTGGTATAGAAGATAAGAATGTTCAATCAAATAACGATTTGTACGAAACACCGAATCAGAACGAATTAAAAAGATAATTCAACCAAAGAGGAAATTGGTATTATCAGCAAATCAGAGGCGGTAAAAGGTAAAGGTATAATCGTCAAAAATTTTTAGATAAAAGATCCCAAATATGATAATTTATTTTTACAAGACCATAATTAACGTAAAAAGATAAAACATGGAGTTGAACATTGGACGCATGTGAGCATTCCAAGTTCCGCTAATATGGTGATCAAAGGATACGTAGGTAGAAGGCGTATAACTTTATTGGAAACTTGATACAGAGACAAAACGATAAGTCATGACCGAAGTTTCAATCAAATGAAAGATTAATCAATATCAAATTCCCTAAATTCCCGCTATATGACTCAGATTGCAAGAAGTTAAAGTGTATAGTAGAAGCTATTATGTGTGTATCTTTCAGCTTTGTTGGAGGAGTAAATTATAAGACTTTATACTCGGAAATCGTTGTACATGGGATCCTGATGAATAAAGTTTTATTTATAAAAGTACCCCTGGCGTCAGAAAAATACACGACAAGAAATTAATTAATGCATTTAATATTTGAAGAACACTTTTTCACAATAAGTAGAATAATATCTATGGCCGCAGATGAAATTTTTTGATCAGTTACAGGGAGACAAGACCGATTGGAAGAGCATATCGGTGACCCTATGTTAACATAAATGTCCATTATCCCTCTTACGTACAAGAATGGAATAGGACAGAGACACTCCCTTCCGTTTACACATATCCTCGAATTGAAAACTGTCCCTTTGAT
>MJUU01072475.1:21008-43107 GCA_002080025.1 Modiolus philippinarum
TGATTTCGAAGACTTTTTGTTAAGGATGCGAACCACAGCTGCATTGTCGCAATTGAAAATTACTTTTTGATTTTTCAGCCGAGAGCTCCATGTTATGATTGCAGTCATGATAGGAAACAGTTCAAGAAATGTGATATTTGATAATAAACCTTTTTCTATAAAACTAAGTGGCCATGTGCAATGAGCCCATTCCCCTTTAAAATAAATGCCAAAACCCAACGTAGCGCCAACAGCACTATCAGTGAAAAATTCCAGTTCATTGGTTGAGGTCCATAAAGGCTCAGGCATAATAGTTACGCCATTATATTTGTCTAAAAATTCTTCCCAAATTAAAAGATCAGCTGTCAGGGAATTAGACACTCTTATTTTGTAATGCTGTTTCTTCACGCCTATAGTGGCGTCGATAAGCCTTCTGCATTCACATTTCAGGAAAAAGAAAAAAATTGAAGTCATCAAGAGTTATAGCTCTTGAATTTCTAGTGCCATTAGGAAACGAAGCTATTATAAAGTCAGGTTTAGAAAAAAGTGGACGAGAAAAGACAAGACTCAAGGCTCAAGACCGTGCAGGCGTTATCATTCATTGAAAGACTTGGTCTAGCTTTAGCTTGAACATTAATGAGACTAATCGTAAACAATATTCACCCCAGTGTATTATCCGTGTACAAGGGATGTACATACATATAATACACCTATAGACACAGAAGGACCAATAATTGAATTCGGAACTGATGAGCTGGTTTGCAGGATAACAGAGAATAGGACCTTGACATATACAGACAGGTTACTTAAAGCGAATTTTGAACGTGTAAGTTTTGGATTATCAAGTACTCAGCAAGAATAATTGAAGTCTTTCTTATGCAAGAACCAAAAATATTTCGAGAAACCTGGAGAGGTTGGATGAATCAATTTCGGACCCCATTCAATAAAACTAAATAAAACTAAATGATGATACGCACATAACAGAATCATCCAAATATATTCATTTGTAGAAGACAAGAATTGGAGAATGAAGTAAAAAGGTTGGAATCTCAAAATCTAATTGAAAAATCATCAAGTCCATGGAGTTGAAAAACTGTGTTAGTACAAAAGATAAGCATTGGAGAATGAGTATGGATTACCGAAAGTAACAGGACAAAAAAAATAAAAATGTATACCAGTTGGCAAGAATACACAGTCTCAATTCATCAAGTGGGGTAGAATGAATAACAAGTCTGGATTTGGAGAAGTGGATATGGCCTACTATTAGCCCACTTTGTAAGAGAAAGACAAAGAAAAGACAGCACTCGCAAGACACTGAGGAGATTCACTTTCCCTTATTTCTGTCCTATTTTCACGTTTCCTGAAAAATATTTCTATTCTCTGGACAGAATGTTGTTCTCGGCAAGTAATTGGTTAAAATTCAAATATGACGTCAAAAATTTTTTACCATTACGTCGCCATGAAAAACGACACCCATGCTTAATGACATTAACCTCAAAGAACACATTTAATCCGGATCGTTAGAAAAAGGCGGTCAGTTTTTTGTCCATTATCCCCTCCAATAATTAGAGAAACAGATTTTCAAAATTTGAAAATTTAACTCTCTCTAGTGTAGAAATGTCGTTTCTCATGCAATGCAGTTGTGGATTCTATATTTTTACCATGTTTTTCGGTATTAGTAACGCTGCAGATACATTTGCGAGGCTAATAGAAAAAACTTTGAGTGGTTTACAATGGCATGTCGCTGTGTTATATGTAGACGATGTTGTAGTTTTCGCAAGACATAAGATGAACACTTGAAAAACTTTGAAAAAGTCTGAAATAAGCACTTAGTTGCTGGGTTGAAACTATGCATTATCTACTGGACAGAAAATTCACTTTGAGACCGGACCATCGTTTACTGATGTGGTTGAAAATGTTTTAAAGAACTAGATGGACAAATACACCGTTGGATTCAGCAACTAAGCCAATTTCACATGAGAATAGTTCAGAGGCCAGAGAATTGTCACGGTAATACAGCTGCTATTTCAAGATTATCTTCTTCAGGATGTGTACAAACTATTACAAATCAGAAAAAGATCAGAACAATTCGGGATATTTTTTAATACGTAAAATCACATCAGAGCATGTATTTTTTTCATCGGAGATAACTTTTATAATTATGCATCTATGGTAAACAATCCATAAGGAAACATTTTTACCTCATTTAAACGAGAGCTCAATTTCTATTATTCTATTTCAACCACTTTCCCGCCTGAGAGAGATTTGGATCAACATTTAAATTATACGATAATGGCATTTAATTCTGCCCCAAATGAAAATACGAATTTCAAACTTACGAGAATGAAATCCAAATTCCGCTTAATATTATCACTGGGCCTGTCCATTGCTGTCGAAGAAAGCGAAGAACATAAAAATGCGTCAGAGTATGTAAACAAAATGGGGCAAAGATATAAAACGAAGACAATCTCGTATGGAGGAACCAGAAGCAAAATATACCAACAGGTATTGAACAGGCCCTTGGCTAACTACGGGAAAATGAAGTGATGCAATTTACAGGATAAAACATGCTAAAAATTTACGACTATGACCATACATGGAGATAATTCAAAACGATATAAAGTTTAATAATAAAATGAAATTATATAGTTTGACAAATGCAAAGGAGAGTTTAGCAATGGTGGTATTTCCAGATTTAAGTCAACTAGCTCCTAACCGTTTGACCAAAGCTTCGACTAAAACCGATGGAAGTTTACAAAACATTAACTTCGTAGAAGATTTCCTAAGTCAGTGTAACATCCGTAATGGTCACAATGATACGGATTCAGAAAATTTGGATACACAAAAATTAATTAGTAATAATGAAGCCCGAAAAACTTTTTTGAGCAAGATCCGGAAACCCACAGGTTGGTAGAGATAAAGCCAGGGTAAAATTGATCCTCTATCCCCGGAAAACAAAGACCCGTCTTTGGCCCCGAAATTTATGAATTACATAAATGGTGCATCTGACGATAAAAACATCAACAATAGGAATTTCATAACAGTTAACCGAACGTTATCAAAAAGAAGGAAAATTACAAGACCAAATCATTTGAACGATTTTCAGATAGAAGTTTACGTGTCTTGACTATGGCAAGGGCAAGGAACAATTTAAGCAGATATATAATAATATGTATTCAATGTTTGTAATGTGTCGCGCGTGTGTTTATTAATTCTGCGATAGAATTTTAAAAGGTATGGCAAATTTATTGTGCCAATAACAAGAAAACATTGGTTAACTAAAGTAAAGGCGAAAGTTGTTTAACATAGGTTTAGTAAAGAAAAGGCCAGAGTAGTTTTTATGACTTGTAAGATTACCAAAGTAGACTGAAATAAATAAATACCGAAGTTACTGTGAATTTATTTTCTGCATATGCGCTTTCGACAATTAATGTCTCTTCAGTGCAGATAAAATCTAAACGTTTGGATGACAATAAACTCAAAGGTGTAAAAAACTGAAAGACAAAAAAATAACCAATAAGATCTAAATGTAAAGCCAAAATCAGCTAAGGACAGAGCTTTGCATGAGGGAAATGCTCATTAGTTTTCAACAAAATTTACAACAATTTAAATATTGTAAGGTTCCAAATAGTATCGGTTTTCGGGCCAGTACCGAAGTACTGACTATTGGGCTGGTGAATACCCTCGGGGACTAACAGTCCACCAGCAGAGGCATTGACCCAGTGGTAAAATAACTCTATACCGAAGTTACTGTGAATTTATTTTCTGCATATGCGCATTTCGACAACTTATGTCTCTTCAGTGCAGATAAAATCTAAACGTTTGGAAGACCATAAACTCAAAGATTATTAAAATTGAGAGAGAACAAATAACCAATAAGATCTAAATGTAAAGCCAAAATCAGCTAACGAGTTTTAGACTGCAAAAAAATAGATGTGATCATAGTAAGTCCCAACAAGACAGTAAGTAGGACAAGTTACTGAAAACGTTGTACAATACATACAACGAGTACCACATATTACATGTACATGTACATAATAATGTTGTCATACAGACAATTGAATGTGTGTCTTTGATATAAATAGGAATGTTTTACAGACTTGCTATTAGATGATATTATTTATTTAAATTCTGAGAACTCAGACAAAAATGAAATCATTTATAGCATCTAATATGTCAACTCCAAAGCCAAACATAAACTTGAACTCCGTATTAATTGACAAGGATAACAACAATATACCAAGTGCAGCTATTTTTGAAAATATTATTTCAGCTGGGAATTCGAGAATGTTACTGTGGATTTAATTGATGACGTTTCAATCTCGAAATTCCATGATTTTATCCGACGATGAAGAGGATTATGAACAAGAAGAGATATAACGTTCGACAAAGTAGGACTATACTAGTTACAATTTTGTTGGTGAAATCTTTATCACTGTTCAGTGTATCTACTGAATGCAACGCTGTAAAACAAAACGAAGAAAGAAGAAAATATAGGTTGGGATTTCCTGGAATAAACAACCTAAAAACATGGACTAGGAATCATTATTTTACTACACGAGGACTGAAATGGAGGAACACGCCAAAAGTTCCAACCGAAAGATAACATAACCCGAGGCGAATGAAACAGAATTATAAAAATTTGGACGATTCATTTTGGACATTGAATGAAAAAAATTTTAAAAACACAAAATGTACAAGAATTTCTTTTTTCTAATTTTATATTTGTAAACATTCTACTTACTTGTTTCATCAAATGATTTTTCTCTGAATGAAAAATTAAGGTCTCAAACATTTTATAATTCAAGTGTATTTTTTTTCAAATTAATTGAAAGAATTTCATTTAAGATTGACAATATTTATGTCATGTTGCATTTAAAACATAATATTTATAGTGTATATTTAAGTGATAAATTGTTTTACTGTGAATGCCAGCTCAGGAAATCATTATACAAAAATACCGAAGTTGCATGAAAAACAGTAAATTTCGTTATGCTGTACACGTGTTTCAAGGAGTAACCTCTCATCGGTAGCATTTAAATCAAATAATATGGAAAGCCAAAATCAAAAAGTAGTCCAAAAAGAAGTACTCATTTCCAAAAATATCGAAACAGGAAGCCAAATCCAGCACTAAGGACACCCACCGAGTGCCATAAACGGAATGAGGCCTCAGTATTTTTAGATGGTTAGAATTTTGATAAAAACAGTAAATTTCTGTAACACGCAAGGTAAAATATTCATGTCAGACAAGTCCGACGATTGGGCTGATGAATACCCTCTGGGACCTCTGGTCCACTTTTTTGTTTTAAGCTGTCAAACGTGTACTGGTATTTTTCTATGAATGTTTTTAAGTTAAAAAAGAATAGTTTTTGTCATTAAGATTAGTAATATGTATTTTCTATGTTGAATGTCTTTTTTATGATTTATTATTTGTTTGATAGTTGATTGTTTGTTTGTCTGCTTGTTTTTCTTCTTTCTTCTTTTTTGTTTATTTGTTTTTGTTTTGTTTTGTTTTGTTTTGTTTTTTTGTTTGTTTTTTTTTATTTCATGTTGCTGAAATGGATATTCAGTTTTAAAATGGAGGTTTCTGTGTAATGGTATTTTACTAAAAGCCCTGTTTTCCTTATTTGCACATGCCCTCTAGCGCATTTTTTAGCCCCCATTATTTCAAACCTAACAATATTACCTGTTGTTTTGTTTCTATTATAACAAACATTTTATACCTATTTGATTCTGGTTTTGCTATATTTCCTGAACGTCTAAAAACTGGTATTTTGCCAGCAAAAATGCTTTTAGTGAGAATGAATCATTTTTTTATAATTTCAAATTGTTATTCCGACCATCTATTGATTGTTCCCAAATCTCATGATTTTATTATTCCAAGTTTTCTTATTATTGTCTCGACAAGTGCCGTGTGGTTGTTTAGATGTTGTGATTGTCTTCTATAAGTTTTTGAGGGCAACGGATGACAACAGTGTTTATTGACGATCCCGCATCCATGGGTAAAGAAACATGGATGTAGCGTTGCTCGACTTCTAGAAATGAATTTTGCTAAACCTGGTGCTAGGGACCGTCTTGAACTTTCTATGGGGTATGGGCAAAGCCCATTGTTTAAGACTTAATTGTGACTTCAAGATGGATAACAACAATAAGAGTGTTGTTCCTTCGCTTGGTTTTACCATGCATTTGCAAAGACTATGTCTCATGTGCATTTACTCAATATCGTTTCATTGCATATTTTAGAACTTGTTTTTATTAGGAAAAACGTTTTCACCAATTTAATTTTTTAAAATTGATCCAAATTTAGGTGAATTTCCTGAAGTTCTCAAAGACCACTTATTTTTTTAGGAATTCTACATAGCAACAACAATGTAAACATTTTGTCGATAAGGGCAAACATTTTCATCAGCTGAATTTCTGAATCATATGATTCCAATACATGCTAATTTCCTAAAAGTCTCACAAAACACTTATTTTTTTTGGAATTCTGATTGCAACCAAACTTTTGATTTGGACAATTATTTTCACTTATTGGAATTAAAAAATATATGATTTCATTATTTGGTAAATTTTCGAATTTTCAAAGACCTATATTTTCTTAAATTTTACGCAGCAACAATATTTTGATTAGAATTGACATTTTTCACTTATTAGATTCAAAAAATGTTTTCAGTTTTGATTTCAGTTTTTGCGTACTGCATAAAATATCTAAGATCACTTATTTTTTAATTCTATATTGAAATCATAGTTTAAAAATTGTTTTATTAGAACAAACATTTTCACTAATTTGATTTCAAAAATGTTTGTTTCCTAGTTTGGTCAATTTACTGAAAGTCTGAAAGACTACTTCCTATGTGAATTCTACAAAGCACCCATTTATCATTGAACTCTTTCTATTTAGAACAGAAATTACCGACAATTTTCTTTCAAAAATTTTAAGAAATATAACGCCCATAGTCTGCAATAATTGTTTTGATTGTAAGTATGAAAAAGAAAGGAAATGGGGTAAATGTCAAGGAGACAACATCCCATATCCAGGTTAAAACGACCCAAAACAAAGCATCTAGGGGTCACCGTACGGTCTTCAACACAGTGAGGAACCTCACACCATATAGCAAGCCCTAAATGGCCCAAAGGGTAAAAGAGAATAAATCAATGGAAACAAACCACATCCGATAATCCAAATATCAAGAAACTAAAAGTGTTTGTCAAACATGGAGTTTGGGAATCACTGAGTTTTTACTCCAGTTTGATATTTTTTTATCACACTTCGGATCTATACGTATGTTTATTGTAGTATAGGGAAACGGGAGAGAGAAAGGTGAGGTTTTGGTACCCATAAACCGGTTACGAACGAGACTTCATGAAAAAACTTCAAAACGGAACCATACAAAACAGTGATAATCTTATTTCTATTTTCAATAATAACAGCAGGTATATTGACGATGTGATTACTATTGACAATCCCCAGTTTTTAGATTTTGTAGACATGATTTACCGACAAGAGCTGAAATTAAATAAAGCTAACAATGATTCCAAATACTGCCCTTTTCTAGATCTAACTATCATTATTGACGCTGGCAAAATAATAACAAAAATATATGATAAAAGGGATGATTTTGATTTCACTATAACTAACTTCCCTTTTCTTGACGGCGACGTTCCTCAGGCTCCATCATACGGGGTGTACATTTCTCAACTAGTACGATTCGCACGTGTTTGTTCTACCCTTGACGATTTTAATGAACGTAACCTTACTATCACAGCAAAACTTTTACAACAGGGTTACAGATTTCATAAATTATTGAATACCTATAAGAAGTTTTATAGATATGAATATTTAATATCTAAATATGGCGTTACTCGCAAACAGCTTATTACTAAGGGCATTTCTAATCCCCGTTTTTACGGTAATGTTGTTAAAAAATGCCAGAAACTAATTGAAAATCCAGAAAAGCTGGGACGTAACTTACATTCCTTGCGTAATAGGGGATACTGACAAGATACTCTGCTTGCATCCGTTAAATTAGCTTTGAGATGTAGTGACCTGAAAATTTTACATACATACTGGCCTCTCACTGATACTGCCGATGTCTACTGAAATATGTGATGATTCTTGACTAAATCCTCCTGGTAGTTTTGAGTTTGATTTTTCTTCCGTAGTGCGACAGTGTTCTACCAGCAGACTAGGCTCCTTTAGCTAGCCGGCAGATTAGCGGCGAACACCCCTTGACCCATCTTTCTAAATTACGTATTGTCATATTCTCTCCTTTAAAGATTGTGGTCATGGAGTTAGTAGTCTACCTGTATTGGGTTTTATTCGTATGTTTACTATACTATAGGGAAACGGGACAGATAAAGGGGAGGTTTGGGTACCCATACACCGGTTTAACCCTACTGCTGGCTTTTGCTAGTGCCGGTACCAAGTCCGGCTGTCCCGAGTTCCTATAGTTGTTTACGTCTGTCTTTTGTCTTATTTGTGTTTTTCCTGTGTATTATATCCCTAGCAGATTTTGGCATGTTATTATAATTTTCAGCCATTGTAAATGTTTCCTGTTGTCCCTTTTATTTCATTAACCCTACCACTGGCTTTTTGTAATGCCGGAACCAAGTCCGGCTGACCCGAGTTCCTATTTTTGTTTAAGCTTGTCTTTTTGTGCAGTTTCTTGATACATTGTGGCATGTGACTGTTTTTTTCGGCCATTGTAAAGGTGTTTCCTGTTATCCTTTTTATTCTATTAAGTTATAATTTTAGCATGAAACAGCTCATTTTCGATATAAAGAACAAATATGAGAATAAGCATATCATATTGATAAGTTAATACCGAGATTAATCGTGGTATCAAATAATATGAAAAAATTGTTAAATAGAATCATACAAAACATCCGTCAATTTTCAACCTTAAGCCCAATTTTTTTTAGAAAAATTCAAGAAAGTTTAAATAGCGATACCCTCTATTAAGAAACGTTAAGTGTCTTTTTGTCGATCGCAAACAATCATCCCGAAAGTCCCGTATAAGTGAAAAGAATAGAAAGAGTTTACTTAATCGACCAAATTTCAGTGTGTTCTTGAAAAGGAAACTGATACCAAAGATCGTATAAATGGGAACTAAAAATGCTGTGCATGATGTAATCCGTAAGAATTTGATTTGTGTTAAAGAAGTAAATACTTTTTTGTCATTCTAATACTTTCGTCAGTTTGTGTTATTTTGTTACAGATCTGAGTATTGCTGTACAGATTTTTATGAAGATGACAACGGGACCTGCATTGGTATTACTAGATTACACTTTTTATACTGATTCAATGAATTAACAAATACGTAAAAATCAACTCTGATTCAAGATTCTGTTTTACTTTGCACTTGGATAATCATCATTTCTAATGAATTAGGAATCTTAACTCGGACCGAAACTTTAAATTTTCCACAAGGGACATATATCTATTATAGAACTTTTTTAATTATCGTTTTAGATGGAATTTTTCGAAGCCTTAATTCTTTTTTTCTTTGTACTTGGATAATCATCATCGTCAATAAGGCAGTCACGGGGATAACTATGTGTAATGAAAAAGTCCGAATAATTGGTGTTAGTTCTCGCGTAACTAATTGTAAAAAATACATTTCCTTGGCAGAAGAAATTGGAATATTACTGGCCATGTTAGGGAAACTGATAATTTTATAATTTGGGTCGTCCTTTTTGTTGTATAAATGATAATTTTGTCTCATTCGAGCTGTAAGTCGTAAAAAGATGTAGCTATAGTAGTTTCTGTTGTTTCCTTTATCTCTTATTCTGGATTATATTGATGAGATCCATTTAGTAAAAGATGCATTATCTAGGGAAATAATGTCATCAACGTATCTATAAGTGATATTAAAGGATCTAAAATGTTTTTGTGAGTCCCTGAAGAACTTCATTCTTGCCAGAGTATAAACACAAATCTGCGGGCAAGGGAGCACAACTCGTAGACATTGGCATACCAACTTGTTTTCGATAAATTGCACTCCCTTCAATAAGAAAATTAAGCATACTGCACACCTGTTTTTCATCGTAACATACATTTTCTTTTAAATTGGCCTTGAGAGAAATGTGGATTTATAACCTAATACAACTTTTATTTTTAATTTACAAAGGCCTTTTGAATGATACCTTTAATTCGTGATTTTTGTGTATCATGAGAAGTTTACAAATCAAACGTTTAGAGAGAATGGTTTTGAGAAAATGAACGGGATTTAAATTTCTTTTTAATAAATCTTTCAAATTTTTTAGATGTCACTAAGGGTATAAAGGCAATTTATCCTGCAATGGTAGCTTTTATTATACATATAAAGCCCTCCTGCACAGCTGTATCTTGTACACTATACAGATATCGATTTGAGCCTCGCCCACTTCCGGTATTTATGGACACACAGATATCACCAAAAAATCATTTTTTGATTATATTTTCCATAAAATGATGTTGTTTTATGTATTGCAGGATAAAAACAATATATAATCAGTGTCTTTAGATATCAAATGTATTTGTACTCGGCACGAAACAGATTGAAATGCTCGCCAAAGGCTCGCACGTCAATCTGTTTCTAAGCCTCGTACAAATACAGTTGATATTTAAAGATACTAACTATATATTGTCTATTTATTTCTTTTCGGCAAAAAAAATCTGTGAGCTGATTTCAAAAAGAATCTGGGTGAATTTAAATGCCAAGACCTTGTATATGCAACAGTAATCATACCACGTAAACATCAAGCTAGAATATATTAAAAACAGTTATTATTCTTTAAAATGGATGTTCTGGCAGGAAGATTTATCTTGACCCTACACTTTCTGCAGATTTCACAGTTGTTTCGTTAAGCGACAGCTAGCAAAAATTATACAGACTTCTCATTAGACATAGTTATCCCGACCGCCTTTTTTGTCTAGGCTTAAAAAAATCCGTCTCATGTGATCATTAAAAAGTTCTTTAATATATATCAGACCCTTGTTGAAAAAATTGAAGTTTCGGCCCGAACTCTGATTTAAGATTCTTTACTTTGTACTTGGATGATCATTTCTTTTAACTGTGTACGTCCTTTCAATAGCAGTTGCTGTTGAGTTGCTACCGGACATAAAATCGATTTCACCCACCATTTCTTTTGAGGTGCCCGGCACCTGAATTGATTTTTGGGGGCTTCGGCTACAGAGCTGCCGGGCGCGTCCCCAGTTGGTGGATAGATGGATGCCCTGTCTATGCGGGGTAGTCAGGTCATATTACGGAAAGCCTGACCACGAACCATTGTAGCCAAACTGTGTGGAGAAATGCCATCTATATTTCTCTAAAGAGAGCAGACGCACTGGGTGTCGTATGGGAGGCTTAGCTTCCTGTCCCTACCCATTTCTCCCCTTTTCCAGTGGCAATCAAAAGTCGATGCCTCGGTTGTCCCTTCCATCTTTGTTTCTTTCTTCTTTTACTTACAGTTTTTTTAATTGATTAACTTGTTCTCGTCCTGATATAGCTTAAATATTGTTCATTGGACGTTTAACTCTAACTAAACAATCAATCAATCTTTTGATGTGCCTATACCAGGTCAAGACCATTGGTCGACAATATTTCCAGTGGTTTCCACCTGATTTGTCTTTTTGTATCATGGACTTCGGCTTTTGACAACTCTGATCGGTAATTTTGCTATTTTCCTTATTTCCAAGACGTAGACTTTAAACGAACGGAGGCTGAAGGATTGTATACATTTAGGCTATTTACTGAGCTGGTACTCGAGCACAAAATATACCTAGTTTAATATAATAACGAAAAGCAAGCTAAGATTTTCGCGTAGACATTCCCTCAGTGATGAGAAGCCAGAGATTGTTTGAGATGTCGAAAACTAAATGAAAATGTCACGAACGAATGGTATTTGTAGTTTACTGTATTTTCTAAAGCATACAAAGTGAATGATAGTCCAATGATGATTTTAGACCTGTAGCCTAGGAAAGAAAAACTTAAACAGTACACAAAGAACTAAAGGTTAGACACAAAGGTAAACATGGTGCACAAGACCTGGGATTTTAGCTATAGTACCATGTGACCATCTTTAAACATAAAAACGGTTCTTTGCAGATAAATCAAATATTCTGTAGCATTCTTAAAAAGAGGCAAAAGTGAAGCTTTTGACATATATACGGTATATATATATATCATGACCTCATGGTGACTTCAAGATAAAGATCAACAGTAAAAGCGTTGTTTCATTGATTGGTTCTATCATGTATTTGTAAAGACTTTGTCTCATGTGCGTTTACTCCATATCTCTTCATTGATTATTTAATAAAAAGAGTAATAACAAAGCTGTTCCTAGTATTTGTTTTAGGAATTAAGAAGATGAAACTAAAGACTACTAGTATATATGGTATAGCGTTAAATATATATAAAGCACTATATAAGTTTAACAGATTTTTATATGAATAGATATTATGTCTTTCGCAAGTGCTTTTAATCTCGTTTCACTTGACGTTCTACTCGGAAAAGACGGAATTTCTTAAAAAAAAAATTATATCCTCATCTATAATTTTGTCAAATGTTAGAATCTATTTCAACTGCGATCAAACTTAACAGATGTAACTATACATATAAACAAAACTTGCCATTTTGATGGTTACAGACGCCGACTAAATTCCCTAAGAAAGCATCACATGACCGTGTCATCTATTGATTGTCTTAAAATAGAAACGCCTTTTAAGTAATATGCAATATTAAAGTACGCCATTCCATAACCACAAAATCTTAACAGCAAAAAATGTCCTGACCTATCAGTAATGCAGTTTGAGTTTGAAAGATATTTTTTGTAAAGTCCTTGTCATAAAAACCTATAAAAAGATAAACACACAAAATAACATGTGTTCAAAATATTCTTGCTTTATACGTAGAATGTGACGTAGGCTTGACAACTATGAAAGGCAACAGACCGTGTGTAAGGTGTGCACTTCCAACGTACGGAAGACGTTGCATGGATTACTGTAAATGCAAGGTTGAGAGGTTAGTAAAATTATGACATCTTCTCTCGAAATAAAATGTTCTGTTCTTTAAAATAAAACATTAATACGAAATTTACCTGAAATCATTGGTGGTACAGGCCAATAACATTTTTGATCAACTTAAAAAATATTTTTACAAAATTGGTTATTCGCAAAGTTTTGATTTGACTAGTACTTTATACTTCCTGGGTTTGGATCCAAGAAAACGAGTTTAACCCCACTGCAAATTTTGCGCCTGTCCAAAGTCAAGAATATGTTGGTCATTGGCTTGTCCTTGTCTTCTTAAAATATTTTAGTTTCTTGATATTTGGGTTATTGGATGTGGTTTGTTTCCGTTGATTTATTCACCTTTTTACCTTTTTTGGGCTTGTTATATGGTGTGAGTTTCCTTCACTGTTTTGATGACCGTACGGTGAGCCATAGATGCTTTGTTTTAGGTCGTTTAAACCTGGAGATGGGATGTTGTCTCCTTGACATTTACCCCCATTTCCTTTCTTTTTCATATTAAACAAAAAGGATGAGATGACGGCAAAAAAAATAATTGCAATCACTATGCACAATACTTTCAGTGAAATCTATACCGAACTTGCCAGGCTACGTTTGATTTATGACTTTATGATATTATTCGGTAAAACATTCGTTTTGGTAGCGTACAAAGATGTTGCAAACATGACGCTTCCAAATATATAACTTGATGTTCTATTTATGGAAATACCAGGTTTCCCTATGGAAACTCGGGTTTAGCTTTGGAAACTCATAGAAAGCTGAGCTTTGCATGTATTTATGGAGGAAAACCTACATTTAGGTAGGGAATCTCGAGTTAAGCTCTCGAAAACCAAGTTTTCGCAACCGAAACCTAGGTTTCCGTCTGAGAAACCTAGTTTTCCTGACCGAAACTTAGGTTTCCCTGTGGAAACTCGGGTTTAGCTTTGGAAACTCATAGAAAGCTAAGCTTTGTATGTATTTATGAAGGAAAACCTACATTTAGGTAGGGAAACTCGAGCTGGAAAACCTAGTTTTCCTGACCGACACCCAGGTTTCCGTCTGACAACCTAGTTTTCCTGACCGAAACACATAGGAAAACTAGGTTTTCCTTGGTTATGCTAACTTTTGCGTGCCATACTACTAATCTGTATATATACCAAAGTCAACTGTATGGGTTGTTTTACCAAGAGGCTTGTTTTATGCTCTTTGTGGGTGTAATTTGGAACAAATTTTGCACAAACAAACAATACGCCAGCTTACCAATAGATGATTTGCCAGTTACTGAAGTTCTTGCCAGTCCTAGTCAAATTTTGTGTTTTTTGGTCAAACCTTCAAAGGGAAGTAACTCCTACACCGGGAAAACAAACATTAAATATGCACATTTGTTTTCAAGAACGGTCTTCCTGCTTAGCCAAAGTAATTCCATACACAATATTTATGATATTCTGCAGTAAGTAAGCATATTTTCGAATTTTAAATACTTTCTTAGTCACAGAAAAGACAGTTCAAGTTAGAACAATTGCTCATTTTTTTACTTGAAACAAGTAACCCTTTATAGCATGGTAAGCGCTATTCGGGATTGGGTTTTGAATTATGTTGCTGACTAAACGTCTGCTACATTGTAATAGTTAAACTCTCATAACTTTTGATTTGAAATGCTTTATTTTTTGGTTTGTTTTCACAAGCAGGGAACCATTCTGTCCCTTTGAGATTTTTCAAAAAGTTACCTCCCTTTTGGCTTTTGCTAAATTCATTTTGTTGATTACAGAACTGGCAAATGGTCTATTGCAGTCTACAGTTCTATTACATCGAGTCAAAGCAAGATTGGCCGAGTGTATACTCGGAGAGTATATGATGTGACGCATTTGGTGGTTAAGAAACAGGACATGTAAATGCTGATCAATGTGTCTACTTACATGCGTTGTAACAAGTTCCATGAATTTACAGCTGGTACATTTACAAAACAACAAAATACTGGAGATGAAGTAAATAAAGGGTCATTCAAAATATTTAAAATAAAAACATACAACAAAACATTTCAAGGCTGATGGGGAGCAAATATAATTTAACTGACCTTCAAGCGCTAGAGCCGGTTAAGGATATATCTCGAGATGAGTTTAAACCGGCGTTTATAAGTTCAAATCGCACATCTTATACATGTAAAGGGGATTCCAGGACACTGCCCCCTTTATATGGATGCTTCTCTGATAAAGCTTGCAAGCCTTGTAACGGACATAATGTTCAGAGGGACAGTTTCCAAGTTATATCCAAATATAATAGAATAACCGCAAGTGTGCGAACAGTAATGATTATCGGCGCCAATTGCAAAGGCACAATTTATATAGGGAAGAAAAATTTTAAAAAATGGGAAAAACAGAATACCACCATTTACAAAGCTTACTATTTTCCTGTTTTCACTTCATCTATGCACTCGCAAATAGATTTCAGATAATAGGGGTCTTTCTCACTTTTAAGATATATATTTAGTTTTTGAAAATTATATGCATTGGTTCAATTAAACAGAAATTTTACGGTTTCTTTCGCGATTTTCACGTTATTTCTTTGTTAAATAGGGGTTTCGACCACTAACTTCTGGCAGCTGTCATGAAAAAAACTAAGTCGATTACCCCCAATTTTTTTCGATATCTCTATGTAAATTGATAATATCTATCGTCTATGAGATTTTTTTGTTACTGACAAGGCGTTGGTTCTTAGATACACCCTAGTTAGATATTGTAAAATAATTGAAACTGATGTTCAGACATTATTTCATTGCAAATAGAACTAATTTCATTTTGAAAAAAAGACATAAAAAGTTTTATTGTAAAATCGACTTAAAAAGGGGAAATGTATTGTCATTAGCATTGTTTAAGGGCGAGATTAGTTGTGAAGTCTTACTAGGTGAAGGGATCGAAATCGATTCCGGAGTTAAAACAGGAGTTTTTCTCTCTATCATCTTTGTAATTGTTGGACTTTTTCGATATTTTGAGAAATAAATTTTAATGAATTTATACAGAAGTGTTTCAGGAGAGGTCAAACATACAAATTAAGATAAAAATTGCAGTTCTTTAAATACGGCGAGTTGATATCATCATATCAATTTCTAAAATTTCAAGAAAACTGCGAAAAAGGAAAAATAAAATTAGCAAAACATGTTAGTGCTGCTGATGAGGAATAAATTTCCGAAATGGCCATTCATCTCATTAAAATTATTGCAGTTGGAGTTAACATATGTGTTATGATCTCATGTTCATTTACTCCATATCCTTTCGTAAAATATTAAATTTCACAAAATAATATAAATCGAACTAACTAATTTATTCAGATTTGAAATATAAAACGAATTCGTTTGTGCGTGTTACTTTTCCATGAAAATATGTCATTATTTAGTAGTACAAGGTGTTGTGAATTTTACAGAAAACTGTAAATCAATGTCAAATTACCAAAAATTGTACCATACAAATGGCTGACGACAGGTCAAATCATGAAGTATAATCATTCTGCTTTCATTTGAAACAATTATTACCTCCATGTATGTTGGGTTCATTTAAGTCGGAAACTAAGCGTCTTTTTTAAAATTGTCACTGCACTACCAGTAAAACAGTTATATGTACAGATTTTTCCTCTTTGTAAATCTTGATAAATCGAAATCGGTAATGCGAAACAATGGCAGAAGAGTGCCGAAGGAACAAGGGATCCATTTTTTTCTTTTTTGAGTTGAGACTTCATTTCAGCACGAATGCATTTATAAAAATCTTATGCATTCATACTGAATTCTTCATTTCAAAAGCTTGAAGAAACAGCGGATGAGTCTACTTTGTTTATTTTTGCAGATGTCATCATGTCTTCGGATGTGTAAACTATACCGTTCCAATAATCACGGGTAAGGTACATTAATCTTCCCATTTTTCTTACTATATGCATATTATCATTTTTCTACTTTATTCTTCTTTAAGTTTTCAAAGAGAGATATGATACCTAAAAAAGTAAGTTACCCGTCCTACCTTGTCAGAATCGTTGTACATAAATTTGCGTTCATGTGAAAAACACCTTATCCAACTTGGACTTTTTAATTAACGTCATGATAATATGTGAAACTCTGCCAAATTGTGAGTTAGTTTATCTTTGTAGCCCCCTTTCCCTTAAATATGTCCGGTAACGGTCAGCCAGAAATAGTCCGATGGTATAAAGGTTTGCCGGCAGAACCGAATATTTTGGAGAATTCACGAGGTGCAGCCAGCATAATTTGACAAAGATATCCATAGTTTTGTAAACTTATGTTGTTTCTTTTGTACCTTTTTCTTTTTTAGCTTCAACACTCCTTTTGATTAATGACCTTCCAGATGTTTTGATTGACCTGCACTGAAGAGACATAAGTTCTCGAAATGGCCATTTTGCATAATTCAATGGCAATAACTGTGCTATCTATAAAACTGCTGCGTTTCATTTCCGGTAATTTGCTTTTCATTTCAGATTATTTTTATGTCATTTGTGTCAATTTTTTGTTTCTTTCCATCAATATTCTAACTTAAGATTGTATAAACCAGGCGTGCGTGTACTAGTAACTTAAACCAATTTTCACAGTTTTATTAAATTAAGAAATCTAAGACCTTTAACAAATATTTTTATATTGCCTGAAAGGAAAAGTAAAGTTCAACATTTCAAAATCCCGGAAATGAGGTGTAGTTATTTCAGGATTTTCGGATGATGATGATTTCACATTGGAAGAAAGAATAGAAGATATCGGCGGATGTCTTGGGTACTGGATTTGAATTCCTATTTCGACAGTTTTGGTAATGAATACCTCTTTTCTGGCTTTTTTTTGGATCATTGCTTTCCTTATTATTAAATTTGTATGCCGCTTATGAGAGGTTACTCCTAGAACCACGGGTAAAGCATAACAAAATTTACTATTTGTTTAGCAACTTGTGTATCGTTGTATTGTGAGCATGTAACCAAGATTTGATACAGACCAGGTTCTGTTTATTTTCTCTAAACTAATGATTACGCTTGGTATAGCAAAAATTGCTAGATCTTCCGCGATAAGCAAATCACCATTTTCAACTAGTTTTATGCCCGAGGGTATATTTTGATTTACTTTTTCTAGTCTGTCCTGTTATGAAATCTTTTCATACTTTACAGGGACAGTACTTTTCACAGATTATGTGTAATTTTTTCCAGCACTTTAATCTTCGTCATTTTAAATTTTTTAAGGAACAAGCAATATGAGCTGTACTTTTCAATTTTTTGGTTCCAGAAGAATCCAGAAATTAAGTAGTTTCAAGTCCAATACCTCGTAAATACATATGAAATGCACACAATTATCGCCAAAAAGAAATTACTTCTTGAATAGTACAAAACAAAATTATATGAACTTCAATCATCTGTCTACTGAAAACAAATTTATCTGGTTGATGAGTTCGGACGATCCAGAACTCTTGTATAATATATTTCAACTATTAACCCTCCTTACTGAAGAACGCAAGGTTTTATTGAGTACCAGGGTTGATATTGGGGCTGCTCTCCTGATATATTATGTTGTCTGTCTCCTGTGGGCAACATCTGACATATGTTTTCACAATTTTCACAATTTCATAATATCATATTGCACATCATGTGTGCATTATTTTATTATTATTATTAATATTATATTTTTATTCAATTCTGTATTTTTTTTTCTTGTTTAAAAAAATCATCACAAATCAATGTAAATCAATATTTTTTTCTTTGTTATGACATAATGTTCTTGTTATTATTCTGCCTGTATGAGTTCCTTAATTGGAAACAAAACGTATCTTATCTTCTCTTATGAAAAGGCTTCAAAATTAAAGAAAATGTAACATGAATGCATAAATTACTGGCCAGCAAAGAATGTATTCTAGGGATGATTCGTATGCATGAGACCTCAGGTCAAAGGTTCCCGATATATGCGTAACGGAATTGTTTATACTGACAACATGTCATGGTGTGATAAAATCACGTGCAATGTGCAACTAAAACTTTGAAGAGTAAGTTTGTAATTATAGTTTACATTGCTAAAATAATCAAATGCAACCCATATTATTCTTTCAACACGGGAGGGCTTTAATTGTTTGAAATCTAAATGAATGATTTAAAAACATCTCCACTTGTACATTGCATTCGATCGATTTTACGTCGTCTTTATTACGTAATCTTTCATTATAGACTGGCTCCTTTGAAATCAGAACACAGTCGGGCATATGGTAAACTGCTATCCAACGCCGGAGACGGAAGATGAAAAGAGCGATAATCCGCGTTTTTTTTTTNTTTTCGCATTTTCCTCGGATTTGTTTTGAAACTTCGTACTTGGGGCAAAATAGTTCGAAAAGTTGTGTGTAAACCGGCAACCGCATCACATTTGTGTCAAGTGTAGACATATGTTTCCCAGCCGTAGTTTGCCAATTGGTGGTACATTTGTTTATGTTGACTATATACATGTATAACATTTTGGTAAGGTCCAGTTTCTGTGTCGAACATTAATCACCTTCCATGATTTTTCTAATTCGTATTCAAAATTACTTTTATAATTGAAATTATGAAGTATTCTCGGCGTTTTAATTATTATAGGGCATATGGATACGACACAATCCGTTTTAGAGCTTCAAAAAAACAAGTGATGAAATACAGCTCATATTGCTTTAAGCAAAATCCCACTTGACCTCAACAATTGGTCAGTATATTCATGCGAGTTTTGTTGTATCTGATTTATTCTTCAATATAAAAAAAGTATTATTCTTCTTAATTAATTACAGTTGCACCATTTCTTGAGGAAAATGACTTAACAACGATATCAAAAGGCAACGTGTCCGTGCAAAGTTACAATACAAGTCTATCAACAAAGATATCGGGTATGTACAAGACAACAACACTAGTCTATCAACAAAGATGTCAGGTATGTACGAGATAGCAATACGAGTCTATCCACAAAGATAAATGGTATGTACGAGATAACAATACAAGTCTATCAACAAAGATAAATGGTATGTACGAGATAAAAATACAAGTCAATCAAGAAATATATCGGTTATCTACGAGATAACAATACAGGTCTATCATCAAAGGTATCAGGTATGTACGAGATAAAAATACAAGTCTATAAACAAAGATGTCAGGTATGTACGAAATAAAAATACAAGTCTATCAACAAAGCTTTAAGGTATGTAAGAGATAACAATACACGTCTATAAACAAAGGTATCAGGTAAGGACGAGATAACAATATAAGTCTGTCAACAAAGATATAGGGTATGTACGAGATAACAATACAAGTCTATCAACAAAGCTATCAGGTAAGGAAGAGATAACAATATAATTTTGTCAACAAAGATATAGGGTATGTACGAGATAACAATACAAGTCTATCAACAAAGGTATCAGGTAAGGACAAGATAACAATATAAGTCTATCAACAAAGATATAGGGTATGTACGAGATAACTATCAACACAGATAAATGGAATGTGCGAGATAACAATACAAGTTTATCAACAAAGATAAATGGTATTTACGATATAACAATACAAGTCTACCACAAAGGTGTCAGGTAAGCACGAGGAAACAATACAAGTCTATCAACAAAGGTATCAGGTATGTACGAGATAACAATACAAGTCTATGAACAAAGAAATAGGGTATGTACGAGATAAATTAACAAGTCTGTCAACAAAGATATAGAGTATGTACGAGGTAACTATCAACAAAGATAAATGGTATGTACGAGATAACGATACAAGTCTATCAACAAAGGTATCAGGTATGTACCAGATAACAATACAAGTCTATCAACAAAGGTATCAGGTAAGGACAAGATAACAATATAAGTCTATCAACAAAGATATAGGGTATGTACGAGATAACTATCAACACAGATAAATGACATGTGCGAGATAACAATACAAGTTTATCAACAAAGATAAATGGTATTTACGATATAACAATACAAGTCTACCACAAAGGTGTCAGGTAAGCACGAGGAAACAATACAAGTCTATCAACAAAGGTATCAGGTATGTACGAGATAACAATACTAGTCTATGAACAAAGAAATAGGGTATGTACGAGATAAATTAACAAGTCTGTCAACAAAGATATAGAGTATGTACGAGGTAACTATCAACAAAGATAAATGGTATGTACGAGATAACGATACAAGTCTATCAACAAAGGTATCAGGTATGTACCAGATAACAATACAAGTCTATCAACAAAGGTATCAGGTATGTACGAGATAACAACACAAGTCTATCAACAAAGGTATCAGGTATGCACAAGATAACAACACAAGTCTATCAACAAAGGTATCCGGTAAGCACGAGATAACAATACAAGTCTATCAACAAAGGTATCATGTATGTACGAGATAACAAAACAAGTCTATCAACAAAGGTATCAGGTATGTAAGAGATAACTATCAACACAGATAAATGGCATGTGCGAGATAACATTACAAGTTTATCAACAAAGATAAATGGTATTTACGATATAACAATACAAGTCTACCACAAAGGTGTCAGGTAAGCACGAGATAACAATACAATAGGAAAAAGAAGGGAAACGGGGAATTTGTCAAAGAGACAACGACCCAAAGGGGGGTAATAACAACTCAAAGCCACCATAAGATCTTCAGTGAACGGTGAGGAAACCCCACACCCAACAGCAGGTCGGAGTTGGCCCCTAAATAAAGAGTAATCAAGTTCAGCGAAATAAACATTATCCTAGACTCCCATAGATATAAAGTGAACTAACTAGAAAACAGACAAGACACACAAAGGCTTAATAAATTCCCTGACTTAGGACAGGCGCAAACCTGCTGCGGCGGGATTAAACTAGTTTTATTGGGCCCAAACCTTCCCCCTATAGCCAATGTGATAAATAAAAAAAACAATCGTAACAACATTAAAATTTAGTTGGCAACAGGACTGAGTAAACTGAGTCAAAATGAAACTGAAAGAACTAAATATACGGATATAAACATGAAATCACAAGAGACTACTAGCAGTTAACTGATATGCCAGCTCCAGACCCATTACCAAATTAAGTTATGTACCCTCAGTATACAGCTTCCATCAAGATCCCTTCCTGTGAGGAGTTTAGCATAATGATTTCATGTATAT
>MJUU01072475.1:43512-54651 GCA_002080025.1 Modiolus philippinarum
TTATTACATACTCGAGCAAATCGAACAAGTTGAGATATGTAAACACCATATGATAGCGCTAATGGAACATCGCC
The DNA here is from genome assembly GCA_002080025.1 of Modiolus philippinarum. Taxonomy (NCBI): domain Eukaryota; kingdom Metazoa; phylum Mollusca; class Bivalvia; order Mytilida; family Modiolidae; genus Modiolus; species Modiolus philippinarum. The sequence goes on from MJUU01072475.1 coordinate 43,587, forward strand.
ATCCAGAAATGGATAATTAACAATGGAAAAAGAAAAATCGTCCCTTTTATCATAAATTTTAGTATTTAATTTACAATTCGTTATATCAAAATTGATGTCTAAGAACGGACAATGATGATTATTAGAATTGGCTTTATTCAAAGTAAGTTCTTTAGGGTAGATGTCCTTATAATACGTATTGAAGTCGTCACTATTTAAAGTTAAAATATCATCCAAATATCGGAAAGTGTTGTTAAACTTTTAAATTAAATGCTGTTTAGATGGGTCTTTGCTGATGTTGGTCATAAACTGAGATTCGTAGCAGTACAAAAACAGGTCCGCTATAACTGGTGCACAATTGGTACCCATAGGAATTCCTATGACCTGGCGATAAATAGAGTCACAGAAACGAATGAATATATTGTCAAGTAAAAATTCAGTCTATCAACAAAGATAAATAGTATGTACGAGAAAACAATACAGTCTATCAACAAAGGTATCAGGTATGTACGAGATAAATTAACAAGTCTGTCAACAAAGATATTAAGTATGTAAGAGATAACTATCAACAAAGATAAATGGTATGTACGAGATAACGATACAAGTCTATCAACAAAGGTATCATGTATGTACGAGATAACAATACAAGTCTATCAACAAAGGTATCAGGTATGTACGAGATAGCAATACAAGTCTATCAACAAAGGTATCAGGTATGTACGAGATAAATTAACAAGTCTGTCAACAAAGATATAAAGTATATACGAGATAACAATCAACAAAGATAAATGGTATGTACGAGATAACGATACAAGTCTATCAACAAAGGTATCATGTATGTACGAGATAACCATACAAGTCTATCAACAAAGGTATCAGGTATGTACGAGATAACAACACAAGTCTATCAACAAAGATATAGGGTATATACGAAATAAATTAACAAGTCTGTCAACAAAGATATAGGGTATTTACGAGATAACAATATAAGTTTATCAACAAAGATAATGGTATTTACGATATAACAATACAAGTCTACCACAAAGGTGTCATGTAAGTACGAGATAACAATACAAGTCTATCAACAAAGATATCAGGTATGTACGAGATAACAACACAAGTCTATCAACAAAGGTATCATGTATGTACGAGATAACAACACAAGTCTATCAACAAAGGTATCAGGAAAGCACGGGATAACAATACAAGTCTATCAACAAAGATATAGGGTATGTACGAAATAACAATAAAAGTCTATCAACAAAAATATCAGTAATAGTTATATATATCATAAGGTTTGGGAGTTTCTGGAAAAAGAAAATGCTTGTGTTTTTTGCATGGGAAAAAGAAACCACTACAGCCAGGGTGATTTTTTTTTTATCTTGTATCTAAGGGTATACTTTTCTTCTCGAGTTATCCCTAGCTGCTACTGATTTTGTTCTTTTCGGCCCCACCGTTCGTCTCCTAGTTTTTTTGTTTTTGTTTTTGGGTCGTTCCTTTCTTATATTCCCTTCTTGTGCCTATCTTGCAAAAGACATATAACTCTCTATTAAATGTACCGAAGAGTATAAAAATGAAAAAAAATTAAGAAACGGAATAACTGTCTTCACTTCTCTGATTTTTTGTGCTCATTTGATCATGTAATACAAGAAGATCCCTCACTCTACTACATACATACTGTTGGAAGATCGACATCTCGGGGGAAATGCATAGTTTGTATTAAGTCATACTTGAAGCAAAAACCATTTTAGGAGTGAAGACAGTTATTCTGGTTCTTAATTGTCTTCCTTTTTTTTATTTTCAGAACGATGCAAATAGAAATAATCAAATCAAAGTTGTTTCAAATAACTGAAATGAAACCGATCTCAAGTCATCTGCATGAGTTGAATATAAACACTGTATAAAATATAAGTTTTCTTAATTTTACATGTTTTCTTTCATTTTTATATCAATTGAAATAACATATCGATTTTTATGTTTTAGGTAATGACACTTCATTGTTTTACTCGGCAATAGACAATATAAAGAAAACACCAGTAATTATCATACTTTATAGCATTGTTGGAGTTCTTGTGTTACTTACTTTAATATTAGTTATTTCTGCTGGAATTCGTTCTAAGCAAAGATTTGTCAATAATCGTACGGAAAAAACAGACATAATGCAAGACGAGCATATGTACGACTTTATTGGAGAAGGTCATATTGAGAATATTTCAAACAAAGCCGGGGAAGATTTACAAGGAAATGATGTCAATCTCCCGCTTCCTCGGGAAAGCTTTCTATCTGAACCTCTGGATTTTAACGAAGAAAAGGAATACGACTACGTATACATTGATGACGGATACCTGAATCCGTATGATGGTCTTAAAATTCTAGATTTAAACGACCATGAATACAATGAACTAAAAAGATAGACAACATCAGAAAAATGACTTTTTTGCTTGTTTAGCAGAAATGTAGTAAATACGAAGGGATGATATGTCCATAATTCACAGAACTGATATTTCTTTATTGATTACTGTTCTTGTCAAAAGAACCCTCATAATCTGATCAATAAAAAAAGTTTAAAATTGTCTCGACGAATGAATACAGTATTTTATGATGACTGTTGAAATTGCAAATAAATATTGTGTCGTCGCCAATTGCCCAATTTAACGGCCCTTTTTATCTAAGCTCTAATTAGGACATAAACGCAAAATTAATCACACTCCTATCCCCAATGCTGAATATTAAAATTGACAATCTGCTTGAATCTCACGATTGCATAGTATTTAGTGATTGAAAAAAAAGAGTTTTGTTTTTTGTTTTTTTGTTTTTTGTTTTGTTTAATTATTTCATTTTTATTCATTTTTTTTCCTATTGTCATTTTTTTTTGTTCTTTTTGAAATTTTGCTTTGTGGCTGTGAACTCGTGAAATCGTCCAAAATATAACATCAACTACAGCCCCTAATTGTTATTGCATGCATATTTAGAAAAATAAAACAATAATGTATCTCCAAATTTTTCAACAGGAAAGCAATGGCTTGTAGAAATCTGAAACCCAAGACTGTAAAGAGTGATGTGTGTGTGTGTGTGTGTGTGTGTGTGTGTGTGTGTGCGTTACACAGATATTTCCCAAGACAAATTCAGGCATTACACTAAAATGCTTAAATGTGTTGTTAGTGTAGCAACACCAACCTAAGCTTAACTTATACACCAATACACATATAAAAATACACTGGCAGACAAAAACCATAGTAACAGGGCAGAAACGGAAAAGATAAAAAATTAGAATAATGTCAATATACAGGCAATACAGATTGAGATTATATCACATGCTCAGAAAGGGTAGGTATTCTCTTCCGCACGTGTGGTATCCTGCATGCTGTCAATGAAAAGTGAAGTCTCAAAGATAACGTAGTAGTATGTCATTACGGTCATAAACTCTGGATCTACTGAAAAACGGTAAAATGTCTATTGTAAGTTTGTCATACGGCCCACCACATCCAGGAGAGGACTGTAAAATGTCTGCAGTTACAAATGCAAAGAGGTTGAATATAACTATTCAGGTACCAAAAAAAAATCGGTAAAACCAAGACTAAGTAGCCTTCAATGCCTTCAACAATTAGCTTTGCTCATACATCATAGTAAAGTTCAAGAAGGCACCAGTTTGAGCGGAATTCATTGCTAGATGTCGAACAGCGCTACATCCATGTTTCTGAATTCTTATGGATGCGGGTTCGTCAACGACCATTAAATCAAGTGGCAAAGTGTTGCCCTACATTAAGACTAATAGAAGACTATCACAACATATAAACAACAAAAGGGCACTCATCGAGTCAATTGCATAATAAAATGGTTAGGCGGTCACTATGAACAGGTTGTAAGAATGACATTTGGAAATTCCCAAAAAATATATATATGCCAAAATTGGAGAGTATGATAATGTATCCATATAAGAAATTTCTCACATACATCTCTAGCACTAGGCTTTTTTTTTACGAAACCCACACTACAGGAGATATAAACCCACACTACAGGAGATATAAACCCACACTACAGGAGAATTAAACCCACACTACAGGAGATATAAACCCATACTACAGGAGATATAAACCCACACTACAGGAGATATAAACCCATACTACAAGAGATATAAACCCATACTACAGGAGATATAAACCCATACTACAGGAGATATAAACCCATACTACATACTACAGGAGATATAAACCCATACTACAGGAGATATAAACCCACACTACAGGAGATATAAACCCAAACTACAGGAGATATAAACCCACACTACAGGAGATATAAACTCTAGTTTAGAATCAACAGTGAAAGGATATTGGGTAAATACAAATAAAACAAAGTCTAGAAATACATGGAAAAACAACGCAATGGAATAATACTTTTATTGTTGTTCTTCGTGTTGAAGTTGCAGCGGTTTTAGCAAAATTCATTGTGCTCAACGGCCAACAATTTTACAGAGAAAGTTTACAAAATTGCGGTATATAAGGGCAATGATCTGTGTAGACGTTTACTGATCATTATAAAGCTGATGATTGTGCTTCAGTGGTGCTTTAATTCCGAGTTTGGTTGCAATAAGTTTAAGGTAAAAAAAAGTAAGGAATGGAGCCAAGTTTCCTTTTCAAAGGTCATAAAAGGAAGTCTGTGCAAGATCTAAACGGAAAGCTTGACATCCACATTATGACTACACATCTGCTACAGTATCATCTCACAGCTATGGAAGTATTTCTGCTGTGTATAGGAAACATTGTCATTAACTACGCTTTTTGTTAGCTTTTTAAAAAAAGTGAAAATTAACATGCCTGTATTGTTTTTTCTTCTTCTGCCATTTCGTGTCCTTATTTTAATACCAAGATATATTTTAGCTTCGGACGACTACTGATAAAATGCTAATAGTGATATTAACATCGACGAAATCCATGCTGGCAGGGACTTGTAAACATCAGCTTTCATGACAATGTTCATAAATTCTTTTTTTTTCCTAATTTTGGTTATGTGGTTTGTTGATAAGTAGGAAATAGAGTTACTCTTTAACTCTGTGACTAAGACTTTTCAACGACTGATTTGTTCCCTGAACTAGTTAAACAGAACCCTGGGCACATTCAACTATGGCTTTAAAAGTTTCTCAAGCAGAGAATTTATGTTCTTCAACTTTTTTCTTTAAATATTTCAATAAAGATGTTGTAGTATTACACTTTTAAAGATATTAATGTTACAGAATGTATCTGTGCACTTAAATAAGATCAAATCTATCTTCGGTACAACAAAACTGGAGAACTCAATTCCAGCTCGCTTAATTTTGTGGACAGGATATATTAGAGATGTCAACTATTTAGACCAGGAATTCTAGTATTCAACTATGAGAACAATCCCACACAGCTGTCAGACAAACAAGCACGCAGTCTAGAACCCATTATGTAGCGATGGTTTTTCCCTACTTATCTACTTATCTTTGAAAACAACCCTAATACACTGAAAAAGATTGATATTTATACAAAAAATACCCAGGTTGCATAAAAAAACAGTAAATTTCGTTATGCTGTACACGTGTTTCAGGGATTTTTATTTGTAAATGTCAAAATAGGTGTTATAGCTTCTATGTAAACATAATTAACTACATAAAAGACATTATTGTTTATTTTGCCTACATAAATATAAGTCATATCTATTTACAAAGTTTGACATTTTAAAAGCATAAGTAGTGTCAAAAAGGTTTATACAACCGGCAAAAAAATTCTTACTAGAACAAAATGAAAACTGCTTGCCAATTCAATAGCATGCATCAGCATACACTAGGTATTATGAACCAGAAAACTATTCCCGCTGGTTAATGTTGAAAAAATACTAGAAATTGACAGTCCGAAAGTTTTATGGTTGCCATTACGAGTTGGTTAATAATTATATTATAACAGCATCGCAATTTTGAAACTATCTATTTATATTAGAAAAGATTTAGAATTGAGTTGAGCTGGGGGTGTATGCACAGTAGTACACAGCTCCTTGACATTACCCCTAAATTATCAAATTTGAGTATTGTTGGCAACATGAAAAAGGGAAGGTTATATGTTGACTAGCAATTAAACCTTTTTAAGAAAGTCATTTAGTCGGCTCATTTGAAAATTTGGATGTATATGTTCAAGTACTGACATAATTTTAATCCTCATCAGGTTTATTTTGTCTTAGTGTTCTTCAGGAGGTTTGCTCCTCATGTTTTGGGATTTTTGTCAGATTTTCGGAATCCTCGGGTTTTATCCATTTAAAAGTATTATATTTTTTGCTCATCGACCCCCTTATTTTTTTCCATAATTTCATCTTATACATCTTTGTTAGCATTCTGTAAAAAATTCATTCTGTCACATTCATTCATGGTCAAACCTTGTTAATGTTAATCCTATGAAAAATTAGAGGAGTTTGGTTTCCCGCCAAATTTTCAATCACTTAAATCTCAAAAACTAGATCATCAACCTATCATTTTTTTCAATTAAATTACTTCTTTTTTAATTTTCTAACGTAAAATCGTGTTTATTTGAAATCCTATTTATTTTCAAATGGAGTAGCGAACCCCCTTAACAAAAAAAAATTAGTTTTTTTTTTATTTGGTAGACCACAGAGCTACGGTTTCCCCCACATAAAATTTGCGACTTTGCGATCTGAATTGTGTCGTACGTTTCTGCGAAGATATTTAACAATTGGACGCCAAGAATGCGTACTTAAATGAGTATATTTCGTTTCCCCAAACATTTTCTAGTTACCTACCACATTTAATTTTGTACGGTGACTCATTACTTCCTTTTTTCCTGATATGAAGCTGTAAAGGGATGGCCGTGGTGACCAGTGATAAGATGTAATCATAATCTTGGTGTTACATATTTAGGGGGGAATCAATGATGAAATATAAGAATATATCATAAATATATAAACTATAGACTATTAGTGACTATGATACGAAGGACTCATGGTTCATTTGTACTTAATTGTACTTATTTAACATTTCAATGTATTCGTGGCCAGCTATTATGGTCATTTTTAGGGGAGGTAACCGCGTTACAACAAATTATTCAGACAATGTAAATAAAACATATTACTATATAAGACATTACTAAAAATATAATACAATATGAATTTATCAAAAAAAAAATTATAATAAAATAATAATAAATAAATATATAAAAAATGAACATAAGAATATCGAAAAATGCATTTTTGTCAATAATAATATTGAAATTGTAATTAAAATGTAAACCCGAGATTAAAACGTTTTATTTTCGTCTCCAAAAATATAGTGTGGTGACACATTATTCTTTTTGTGTTTAATACATATTATGCAAATCGAGTCATCAGCAAGTAGAGTGATGTAATACTTGTCTTATTAACAGTATGTAATATACAAGTGGCTGAAGGAACACACCTGTCACCTTGACCAGTTGATAATTTGCCAGAGGGCATCATAAATCATTTTTGTAGTTCTTTAAAATCTTAAATCGAGTATTAAATATAATTTGTTGTTTATAACGAATATGAAATTTATTTAAATGTGACTGAGTATATTACACCCGGGCTTTACATGGAACATTTAACCAATGTATCCTTATAATACACAATACGGGTTCCAAAATCTATATTTGGTAATATATATATTTCAACTTTAACTTAGAAATTGTTAAAATTATAACACGTTTGGGAAAAAAATAAGATAACAACCTACAAACAATGATGGTAATACAACATCCGGGTTATCTCATCATCTTCCATTAATGATTTTTATTTTCACAGAAATTCGGCGATTTTCAAATCAAATTGGAAGTAACACAACTACAAATTAAACTGTTCTTATATATATTTTCTGTTACAGTAATCTTTCATCTTTCGCTGTATATGTGCATAAATGTAAATTATGTCGATTTAAGACGTTTTATTGTGTGTTTCGTAACTGCGGTTTTCATATTTTATCGTAAATAGACATAGCTACAATAGGAGTTTTTGAGTCTGTAACACCGTAATTTCAAATCAAATTGGAAGTAATTTAGACTGAAATTAAACTGAAATGTTATGCATCAATCGGAAGAACAGGTTTTCAAGATTACGTGGATAAGAGCATAAATCAGAAAAAAACAACGGTTCTCGAGAAAATTCTAAATATTTGTACCATTCTCGTGCATTCTTTGTACATTTTTTATCGAGTGAAATCTTGGTTCGTTACGTCATCAAAGTCACGTGATGACCATAATAGCTGGCCACGGTAAAACGCAATTAGGGAGACTGGTTAGAACAGGGGTACACAAGCCTAAACAAGGCTGCACAAGACTTTCGATCACGGGATAAACTTTTATAGATACAAAACTATAAAAGTTACAAAGTTTCTATAATAGTTATAATAACAGGTGTTCGTGTAAACATGTTCTAATCAGGTACTTGTAAACTGTCAATCATGTCGCGTGCCTTTGACAACTATATTATATTTTTGGTAACAATGTACATTTTGATTGACAAGTGATTGACAGTTGATGTTCAAAATAGGAAACAGTATTACTGTTTTCGGAATCGAGAAATACCTTTCTCACATGATGTAAATCAGGGTCCAAACCAGTTCTATCTGAGTTTGGACCATGATAGTAAAAATACAGTTGCAGATTTAAGTCTATATATATCTCTCTCTGTGAAATGCTTGACTTGGATCTGACACTGGAAGTATTGTTACTATTGGATTATTAAACAGTGAAAACTCTAAAAGGATTATTCATTAAACCACTATACGATCAAGACCCATTAGGATTCCAAAGGACTACAAGTAGGACTCTTAATTTGGCGCCGAGAACCAGGATCTGAGCTTTGGTACAACGACAGAAACGGTGAGTCACTTTTCTCTAGTACCCTTTAAAGACTGACCGATCGTTTCGTTATTAACTTTCGAAAGTAATTAAATAATTTGGGAGCTGTAAAACTAAAAGTGTTAGGTTTTAATGTGACGTTTCGTTTCAATAATGATGAATTTAGGCGAAGCTATTGAGGTATTGACGAGCGACATGTCAAATTTAGGGCACGACAACAGTCCGGGACATGAAGGACCTATCTCCCAACTCCCGCCTTCTAGTCAAATTCAACCGGCTATGGAACCGTTAGACGAAGACGACCCTAAAATGTGGGGAAAAGTAGCTATTGAACAATTGAAAGCCCTCCGGACCACTATGTCCGTACCTTTATTTAGCATTGTTCCAACGTTCGAAGGGGATCCTACCCAGTTTAAACAATGGGTCAGAAATATTGAACGTTACGCCCAAATGGCTAATTTAAACGATTCAGAAATCCCCAAAATAGTACATGTCACATGTACTGGTCTAGTTGCCGATTTTGATTTTGTGAAACGTTACCTAGACGAAGTCAAATCAGTACATGAACAACCCAAATGGCAAGACTTAAAGAAACTATTGCAAAAACGCTTTGCAGAAATAACAGACCAACAACAAGCCCTGGCTATGCTAAGAAAGACTAGGCAAAAGTCTGACGAAAGTGTACAAATGTACGCAGAACGACTACTTCGTGTAGCCGAGGACGCGTATCCTACGCCCTCCCCCATAGAAGACAATGCCAACACATAGTCCTTAATTCAAAAACAGTTGGCAGACACGTTTTGTGATGGACTTTACTTTGACTATCTAAGAATGAAGGTAATAAGAGAAGAACCCAAAACTTTTGAACAAGCAGTACAGTGTGCAATGAAAGAGCAAAATCGAAGAAAAAGATTCAGAGATAGGACAGATTCGGAATTAAATCAAATTGAAAACAAAGTTCCTAAATTGATTAGTTTTCAGGACACGGACAAGGCCTATCGATTAGGTTTCCCAGTCCCAGTAGATAAACCGAAATGGACAGACAGTACCCAAATTTTGGATAATAGACAAGTTGAACCCATGGAAATAGGGCACCTAAGAAATCAAATGTGTTTCCGTTGTGGACAGACAGGTCATTGGTACAGAAATTGTCCTGTTAGGGGAAATTATAAAGTATTTGCAGCAGGGGATTCTTTTGAGGAACCCATAATAATTAGTGATGATGAGGAAGACAAAAATCCCTCTCCCCCTAAAAGAGCAAGAAAAACGCCCGTTAAAAGGGAACCCGCTAAAAGAGGTAGACCCCCAAAGACCCAAAATTCAGGAAATGTTAGACAAATTAGGCAGCCCCGTAAAACAAACGGACAACAAGAAATTCAATCAGGAGTACCTGACTGGATTAGGGGAGCAGAATGCTGGATATGTCACATGATAGGTCATTTGAAAAGAAATTGTCCAAACAGATTTATTTGGGACAACAATAGGGTCAAAGTTTATCCCCAGGGAACCTACCAAATGAACAGCCCCATGCATCAGGGAAACTAAGGTCCTCTCTTCATAAGGAAGCATTGAAGGGAGGATACCAAAAAAGTAAACACATCAATAAAAAGGGGGGACCCCAAAGAGAAAATGGTAAGGGACCAAAAAGAGTAAATGACACTATATTCCTAAATTTAGCCGGAAACCCCCGGACCTGTATAATAAAAATTGGAAAGTCAAGATTCAGGACGTTAATTGATACTGGAGCGGACGCTTCATTAATTAGCAAGAAAATGTATAATAAATTGCCCCACAAACCAAAAACCAAAACTCAATCGTGTAAAACCACGCTTACAAACCGCGAGCGGAGAGCCGCTTACGATTATCGGACAAACTACAATCTCATTTACCATGAACGGACTTCCGTTAACCCAGAAATTGTTCGTGACCGACGGCTTAAATAGAAATTTTATTCTTGGACGCGATTGGCTCAAAGAAAATGGTGTCCGGCTTTATTTCGATCTCGGTATGTTAAGAATTGGTAGAACATACGTCAAACTAGAAGAAGACATTCACATCTCGTCCATCTTGAGACTAGATAAGAAAGTAATCTTTAGACCCCAAACAGTCACAGTTTGTCATGTTAAGCTCAGCAAAGGTTTCAAGACACCAGACTCTAGGCTTTTGGAAATCAGTAATATGGAACAAGGTTGTCTTCTCGATGAACCTGGTTTAGTCCTTGAAGAAGCTATAAATGAAATTGATGA
>MJUU01072476.1:0-31204 GCA_002080025.1 Modiolus philippinarum
CACCCACTTCCGGTTTACATCTGGGCTACGCCCACTTCCGGTCACGCAAGCGTCATGGACTAAGGTCAACCGTGACCCCTGCGGGGTCACATGTTGTTCCAACACGTCATTGTCGGTCAATATGGCTACTTACAGTAGTTACACACCTACTTCCGGTTGCGAATGCGCATCATAAACACGTCTACATGCGGTCACGTGACTTCCGCTTCCGGTCACGTGACTTCCGTCACGTCATTTCCGCTCTACGTCACTTCCGGCACCACCACAGCACCACCACCACAAATATTAGACGAACTGTGCTCATATACTACTGAGCTATTAATACAAAAGTTTGGACCTCTTTTAATATTAAACTTATTACTGGCTTTAATAAAACTAACATTGATGTGTTGCAGGAATTATTATAATTGGTCTATGAAAAAAGTATCCGTGATTTGAAAACCAAGTTGCATATGTTAAACCTAGTCTATATTTACGCAAAAAAGGTGTCCATTAGTCAAAAAAATATTAGTAATTATATGATACAACTGTTATTAAACGTTTTCGCAGAACCTGAAGTGCATCGGTGTGATTAGTCTATGGTCAGTACAAAAGTGTTCAGGTCGTGTAAAAATTTTATTTTATTTTGAAGGATCTCTCGCTAAAACGAACAATGAAAGGAAATAGAGTAAATTCCCAAAGAAAAAGTCTACAAATACCTTGTAAAACCATGAAATGAAACAATGCTTTTGTTGTTTTTCTTCATCTTGGACTCACAATAAGGCCCCCAACAATGAGCTTTCGTAAGTTCAAGACGGCCCCAAGTACCGTTTTGAACGGAATTCATCATTTAATGTTGAGCAACGCTACATCCATGTTCTTTATAGCAATGGATGTTGAATTGTCAACAAACATTAAACTAACTGGCAAAGTGTTCTTACATCCGCTGTCATCGGTTGCCCGACGAAAAAACTCACAGAATACAACCACAACAAATAAACAACCATAGAGCACTCATAAAGTCAATTGATAGACATTTGGCATAATATCATAATGAGATTTGATAATTATAAACAGAATGTTAAGGATAACATTTGGAAATAACAAAACAAAATCCAAAATTTGAAATACCTACAATGGCCGAAAAACTATAATCATATGCCACAATACACAGGAGAAAATACGTAACATACCAGAAACAAACGTAAATAACGATTAAACTCAGGATACCCAGACTTGGTATCGGCACTAGCAAAAGCTAGCGGTAGGGTTAAACCGGTTTATGGGCATCTAAACCTCCCCTTTCTCTATCCCATTTCCCTATGGTATAATAAACATACGAATTAAACCCAATATAGCTAGACCACTAACTCTGAGAACAAAAACACATTATTTCAGACGCTGGGACATGATAAGAGCTGACTCTATTTCTTACAACTTTGATCTTAATATTTAACGAATTTGTAATGTTGTTTGTTTATACCAAATCAACGACATAACATGATAAAATTAATGTAACAGGGTGAAATACGACAAACTTGTATAAGACAATTACAATTTTTAAACAGATTTAACCAATTACGTCACTTTCAAATCTTTGGGTATACATTTGAAACTCAATCAATGCCAATTTCTTATGAATATAAAACAAACTAAATCGACATTTTTGCAATCTGAGCTAAATTTAATAAACACAAACCCTAAATAGCACATTTATGGTTTGTTGTTAAACTACAAATAGGTAACATGGGAGTCTGATTGACATATAGTCCCTGTAGGCAATGGTCGCTTAAATCCATTCATATTGGTTATTTGCTCTTTATCGTTTTTTAACTATGTTTGTGTTGATGGTCTTCCAAATGTTTATATTTTATCTGCAATGAAGAGACATACATGGCCATATTTTGGATTAGAAATATCCGGTTTATATTTGCAATGTGGTAAGAACAAAAAATAAATACTCGTCATTTCTGATTTATGTCCCAAATTCAATTTCGTCTAAGTGTAAAAAAAACACAATTTTCAAAGAAGAATCCATCATAGCAGTGGTTGAGATGATACATTGACTGCCTGTGCTATGGAGATGTTGGTTCGGCCAAAAAGTAAGACAAATGAATACAGAAACTCCATCACAGGAGTGGTTGAGGTGATACTTTGACTGCTGTGCTGTTGAAATGTTGGTTCGGCCAAAAATAATAATTAATAATAAGAAAAAACAAGAGGCTCTCAAGAGCTTGTATCGCTCACCTGGGCTATGGCTGACAAAATAAGTCAAAATAATCCAAACGTTCAAGGGTCTCATTTTCAAGTGTGTTGCTAGACATTGAAGTTATATGATCCAAAATTAAACTGTTCTCCATTGGCAGCCATTTTTGAAGAAGACCATCTAAGGATCACTGTGCCTTTCTTTGGATCCAGTTGGCTTAGTATTTTGAATGATTTTCCAAGTTTAAACAATATTCCCCACTGACTGCCATCTTGGATGCTATGCGGACATGCCGAACAGTATGATTCTAATTGGTCATGTAGTTTCTGAGGAGAAGATCTTTGAATATAGGGGCCTTTTTCGACAAAGATCCCGCTGGTAGCCATCTTGGATGGCGTGTTGACTTGCCAGATACATTTTTAAAGGGGACCACCTAAGGACTATTGTGACCAAGTTTGGTTCCTATTGGCCCTGCAGTTTCAGAGAAGAAGATGTGTGAATGAGAATTTTAAGACTGATAGACCATGGAAACTATGATCACAAATCTCTCCATGGCATAGCCAGGTCGCCATCAAAGTCAATGCATACCACAAAGCCTAAATGCTATTTAATAATTTGTCAGGAAATGATATTTGCATGGTAGGCTAACAATACTCACTGTAAAAACAATATACATTTATATACAAAAATTATTAAGATGTGAAATAAGTAAAGATTAAGGAAGTATTTTTGCAAAAAATTGTAAAAATTTGTACAAAACACTATTTTGCTTTTGATTATGTAACAAATAATTGTTTTAAATAATTGTTTTAATTTTTAAAAAAAGTGATAGCAGGGAATTTCTCTCAAACTTAAAAGAGACAAGAGGCTCTCAAGAGCCTGTATCGCTCACCTGGGCAATGGCTGACACATTAAGTCAAAATAATCCCATTGTTTAAGGGTCTCATTTTCAAGTTTGTTTATAGACATTGATGTCATGTAATCCAAAATTTAACTATGTTTTCCACTGGCAGCTATTTCTATATAAACAAAATAAAATGAAGAGTACTGTGAGGCAATTCGTGTAAGCATAGATATTTTGTTGAATTGTCATTGTCGGATATGGTCTTGATAGTAAATAGCAGTTGGAAAAGTTTCTCGATGTGGTAAAAAAGAGCACATACAGAGGTCTGGAATTTGACCTGAGTTTGAGCTATTAATACAAAAGTTTGGACTTCTCTAAATGTTAAACTAAATACTGACTCTGAACTACTGAAACTAATAAAACTAACATTGATGTGCTGCACGAACTTTTTTAATTGCTCTGTGAACAAAGGTATCTGGGCTTTGGAATCCAAGTTGCATATTTAATAACTATATTACGAAAGGATATGGCGTAAATGAACATGAGACCATAACACATATGTAAACACCAACTGCCATAATTTAAATGAGCTGTATGGCCATTTCGGAAATTTAGTCCTCATCAGCAGCACTAGAACCCAAACAAAGGAAATCCATAATTTCAAAAAATGTTTAAAAATGCATAAAACCAAACGAAATCCGAATAATCTGTAATATTAAATATAACTAAGCTAAGGACAAAACTACGATGGAGGGAGTTAATCCTTCGGTTTTAGGATTTACATAAATTTAGATAATCTCATGTACTAGTGAAAAAGGTGTCTTTTAGCCAACAAATACGTTCTGTAAGTGCATCAGTGTAATACGTCTATGGCGAGTACAAAAGTGTTGACGTCGTGTAAAAATGTAATTAGCGCAAAATACTGATATTGGAAGAGTTGTAAATGTCAAACTACACGCAAGGTGATTTGAAGGAGCATCAACTAACAACATCGCACAAGTAGGCATGTATAATTTCACTCTTCTTTAAATGTTTCACTCTTCTATAAATGATACAATCAATGAGCACAGAACAAGTTAAAATAACATCGATAAGATAGAAACCCGGGATAGATGCCTCAGATAATTTAATAAGATAGGGTTGTACTAATTGACATCCTCATTCTTCAGCTCACTCAGCACGAGATAAAATATCATTTTTCAATCGACTTTGATCGATTTCATAACAAATAGAGCTAATTGTGTCAAAGCAGGTGCTCCATAGCACGTGGATACACGTCGTGTTCTTTGTACAATGATAGCGATTGCATTTTATCAGATATCGAACTCCTAGGTGCAGATTGTTCAAAATTAATTGAGATTATGTGCATCTGTTCTTGTATCAGGTGGTAGCATTGCTTGGTTATGAATGTATCATTTCAGTCAAAAATACTGACAAGTCCCGGCCAGCCTATAAGAAAATTTCTTGAATACCTGTATTATCAAGTAAATGTGTACACAAATCAATGTTTTCTTTTGTTACTAGTAATCTACGCAAATTAAATTGGTTAACAGATTGACAGCATCTGCAGAAAAACTGTGTTTCTATTCTTTGATATTGGTTGTTATATCCTATACGGATGAGGTTTTGACAATTTGTTTTTATTATAGTTTTCCAAAATGAAAAAATAAAATACAAATATACTCTTAATAGATGAGGTTCAGAATCCACATTGCACTGCAAGTTGTTAGTTGTTCATTTTTGTTTTTTTTTTGTTCTGTCTTTGTCATACTGTCTCAATTCGTGTTGGATGTGAATTGCCGTGATTTTAAATTGATGATTTTAGAATCTCCCTTTCCTCGTCCTCGCTTCGGCATTCGTTTGCCGATGTATGCAAGCCATCAATTGTATCGGTGAAAATATTAATGTTATTGACAATAAGATTAATGTATAACTATCATCTTTATACATGTTTCCTTAAAAGTTATTCCTACCATGATAAGGAATGATTGTTGGAACAAGAAACATGAACGCAATCAATTTTGTCAAAGCAGGAATGTAATTTTATGATGACAGTAACAGGAAGAAGCTTGAAAGAACAAATTTAGTATTTTTGCCTTCATATTAGATTGCTTTCAACTTTTGGCACAGGGAAAATTTAGCCCGTACGTTTGAATCACACAAAGATGAACACGGACCCAATTAAAAACCATGGGTGAGATCAGGTGTACCGCTAGAGTAAGCATCTCCTGCTTCTTATTAGACACCCGCCGTGTTGAACATGGCAACTCCGATAGATAAGTCGAATCCGTGAGGGGAAACAACGATTAAGTTTTAAAGGGAAAGATCGATTGTCATTTGGGCAACAGATATCCCATAGCGGTCCACAAAATGGTGATGTCGACCTTAAAACTTCTGGTGGTATGACTTCAAGTTTTAGGTAATATACCCTGTTTAATACCCTAAATGTGATCATCTGGGCTCTATCAAGGAAGTCACTGTATCGAACAAAGGCTCTCGAAGAGAGATGTAAACTTCGTATGCCGGCGCTGTTGGGATGTTGCTACAAAGAAGAAGGAAGTAAACTATTGGAATGATGAAGTCATCGCGTTTGTCCTGCAGCTCAGTTTGTAGTCTACCTCTTGTTTTCAATTTCAAGATGAAGGTCAAGGAATGACAACTATGTAGAAGTGTCTATAGTATCCGTTATTTCGAGCTCTTTTGGATAGATCAGATGAAAGTCACCAAAGCGAGGGTTGTTTAGTGACAAAATATCATCTATATAACGGAAGCTAAAATTAGGAGAGGTGCAGTTTGTGCCCATACTGTTGAAAAACAAGTCCTCCAAACTGGACAAGTATATTTTCGATCTGAAACTAATCACTTCTTCCTCTGTATATTTTTTCTCCGATTCGGAGTCATTTTTCACAAAGTAGGCTTGTTCTCTATCTACAACAATGTCTTTATCTTCGTTCACTGTTTTTACGTGAGAAACATCAATGAATTAAACCTTTCAGCAGAGATTTTAGTTGTTCATGAGGAATGGTAGTGTAAAGTGTGGAAAAGTCGAAAGTTTTAATTCTGTTACAGTATGATAATGATCTAGAATTTTGAGATGTCAAGTAGATCTTTAGATCTGCTATTACAAGAAAAATATTTGAATTTTAACTCTACTTATTTCAGTGACTGGCAAAATAATGAGTATTGGAATATATGTCTCCTACATGGCTTAGTAGTTATATAGCTAATGATGTATAACTACAGGAGATAATGGAGTAAATGTACATGAACAACATATGTATACTGAAACCCACTTCAAGGATTAACGCTGTAGTTTCAGAGACAGGGGAAATGGTGATTTTCCTAGGAATCCAATGCTTAACAAGGTACCGCACTGGCGGCAATATTTTTTTCGACACGAGCAATTGTTGTAAAAGACCCTTTCAATATACTTGAGTAAAAGTACCATTTCAATATACTTGAGTTAAATTTCTTTCCATACGCTCTGTTAAGCTGTTAAGAGCAGATAATGAAAAACAAATAGCAAAATAGTGAAGTTACTGTGAATGTAGTTTCTGCATATGAGCATTTCGGCAACTTATGTCTCTACAGTGCAGATGAAATCAAAACATTTGGAAATCCATAAACCGAAATAAATGTAAAGGCTCATAGCGAACAAATAACCAAAAGTATTTAAAAAGGATGATTTTTCCATATTGTCCAAGGTCAATCTATTTCCTTGCCTTGCCATTTTTTGTTTTGTCGGTATGATATGCTAACTTTTGTGAAGGGCTTCTCAAACATCGTTCTGTTCAAGTTTGGTTGAATTATTTTCAGTTGTTCTAACGGAGATGATCAAAAATATGATTTATTACAATTTTTAACGTATGTTCTACCCTAACAAACAATCGTTTTTATTCCTGTACACTTAAATTTGTTCGAATTGATTCAGAACAGATTGTGAAAAATGATGCTTCCCCCAAAGGCTAAATTTGTTCCGCGCTGGCAGCCATGCATTCTGTTGGTTTTAAAAGAAATTAGCAGTTTCTGAGAAGAACCGCAAAAACGTAATTCCCGTAAAGTCTGGTTGAACTTGCTACATTTTAAACTGTCCTTCCATACGCCGTTCAAATACAGTAAAGTTTGCTTCAAAACTTTCACTGGGGGCAGATATCGAGAAAGATGATTTTACTTTTATTTCAGGGACCTCAGAAAAGATTATCAATATATGATAATCAAACACACTCTAATATCAAACTCTGATTTGCTTTGGCGTCCATGTTTTTTTTTGTCGGATCATACCCAGTATCGTTGTAAAGGATCTTCAACTTCCAAATGTTTTGATTTGTTTGATATTATGTGAAGAAACATAAGTTGTCGAAATGCGCATATGCAGAAACTAAATTAACAATAACTTCGGGATTGTGCTATCATTATACATACATGTAATTCAAAAATTTTTGCTTCAATTATTTCAAATCAGCTGTTGAAAAGAAGGTATAAAGGTGAAATATATTACAAGCTGGCCGTTCTGTTTTAATGGATCAGAACAAAATCAGTTATAAAGTTTGGTAATTAAAGAGGAGATGATAAAGATATGAAACAAACGACGAATGGCAGACAACAGACGTCATGTGATGGTAATAAATGACATGACCCTTTGGATCAGGTGAGCAAATAAGATCATAAATTGAAAAGTAAGTAATAACTGACACTGATTTTGGGGGAGAAGTGATCAAGCATTTAACATCAAACTGAACATCTCTGGACTTTCAAAGGTTTAACACAAAGGTTTATCATGGATGTGACGAAATAAATATATATTTTACGAAAGGAAATTGAGTAAATGAACATGAGACCATAACACATATGTTAACTCAAACTGCCATAATTTTAATGAGCTGTATGGCCATTTCGGAAATTTATTCCTCGTCAGCAGCACTAGAACCCAAACAAAGGAAATCCATAATTTCAAAAAAAAGATATATAAAATGAAAAAAAAATCAAAGGGCCAATAAAAAAATGGATAAAACATTACCTGTCTGTAAACATGAAAGAAAACCATGACCAGCGAAAACACTTAATATTACTTGGCTGTATGGCCATACTCATAACTTATACTGAACCAGCAGCACCGTATTCTGTTCAAGCTGTATTGTCTAGAAATATATTTTGCCTTTCCTTCTGATCATCGAACTATCTAAATTCAGGACTGCAGTGTATGTTTCCCTGACAATTTCCATTTCACCTTACTTTAAGTAAGTGGTGTCATACTCCCCCTGTTTACAACAAAATATATGTATAAATATGCAGAATGAATGGGTATGAGTTTTACAAAAAGTGTTTACATATTTACCTGTTCCAACCATACGTTGATTGTCACCACTTGGTTAACTTCATCCTGAAAAAAAAACACACCTTACTCAAAATCGTCATATGTATAAAGTAAGTGAAAACCGAACAATCCATTGACAATTGAAACATCGGAAACACTACGAAACGAGGACAGCACTTGAGTACGGGACAAAGAAGAAAAATGAAGACACACATATAGATTAAAAACAAGGAACCAATGAAAATCATGGTTGAGATCAGGTGTACCGGTAGAGTAAGAATCTCCTGCTTCTTATAAGACATCTACCGTGTTGAACATGTCAACTCCGGTAGTAAAGTCAAAACCGATGGAGGAAAAACAAACTTAGTTCTACTGGGAAATATCTTTCGTCATCTTGGATCTAGCGATCCACAAGATCGTGATGTCGACCGTTAAACTTCTATAGTGATGCTTTTAAATTTTTGGTAACGTACCCTTGCTTAAGTAGTCTATTTGTAAGCAATTGAGCTCTATCAAGGAAGTCACTGTGACGACCACAAGCCCTTGATGGCGAATGAGTTGTGAGATGTAAACTCAAATAGCAAGGGTTTTTGGAATGTTGCTTACAAAGAAAAGGGAAGTTGACTATTAGAAAAATGAAGTCATCGCGTTTGTCATACAGCCTAGTTTGTAATGTACCTCTGATGTCAATTTCAAGATTAAGGTCAAGGAACGAGGCTGATGTGGAAGTATCTGTAGTATCCTTAATTTCAAGCTCTTTTGGATAAATAAGATGAAGAAAATCACCAAAGCGAGGGTTGTTTAAAGATAAAATATCTTCTTCATAACGAAAGCTGAAATTGAAGGACTGGGCCAGTTTTTTGTCTTTATTTTGAAGAAGTCCTTCACTGAATTCAGCCTCATAAGAGTGGAGAAACAGACTGGCTAAAAGAGGTGCAGAGTTTGTGCCTATTGGAATTCCGATGGTCTATGGAAAAAAAATCTTCCAACTGAACATATATATTGTAGATTAGATACTCTAACATTTTAATCACCTCTTCCTCTTTGTATTTTTAGTCGTATTTCACAAAGTATGCTTGTTGTCTGCCTATGACAATTTACTTATATCTTCGTTCGCCGTTCTTTACGGGAGAAAAATCTATGAATTATATCTTTCAGCCGAGATTTCAAGTGTTCATAAGGAATAGCAATACAAAGTATGGAGAAGTTAAAAGTTTTAATGCTGTTTCAATGCGATAATGATCTTCATTTTAGGATGACAAGCAGTTTTTTTATAGCCACATTTCATTTAAGTTTTCATTTGCTGCAAAAGCATATTACATTTAAACTTTTTGCAAGAGATTAACGTTTCATTGGGAAGACACCTTAATCATTTCAATGCATATTTCTGATCTTTCTTATCGAAATATTACAATTAATCAATGATTACTCAGGCATCGAACTTACAATTATCTCTGAATTTATCATGTTAGCTTTATTGAATTAATTACCACCAACGTGGCAACATTTTATCTAACTTTTTTTTAAATACAGCTGAGGTATTTTAATAGTAGTTTGCATCAAATCTTTGTTAGATAAGGGATTTCATACATTTTTTATTAACCTTTTTTGGCGGCCATCTTGAAAATGGCGGTCAACAAACAATTTTTAACACCGCTTTTGAAGTAGTGACATCAGTATCCACTTGGACACCAAATTTCATTTAAATCGGACAATGTTGAATTTTCCAGCCTTTTTGGCAGCCATTTTAAAATGGCGGTCAGCAAACAATTTCTTACACCAGTTTTGAATTCACAATATCAATTCCTATTTGGAAACCAAATTCCATTGAAATTGGACAATGTTGAATTTTTCCGCCTTTTTTGGCGGCCATTTCCGAAATGACGGTCAACGAACAATTTTTAGCATCTGTTTTCAAGTTACAACATCAATATCCACTCAGAAACCAAATTTCATTGAAATCGGACAATGTTGAATTTGCCCACCTTTTTTGGAAGCCATATTGCAAATGGCGGTCAACGAACATTTTTTTAACATTGGTTTTGAAGTCGAAACATCCATATCTATTTGGAAACCAATTTTCTTTGAAATCAGACATGTTGAATCTTCCCGCCTTTTTTGGTTGCCATTTTGAAAATGGCGGTCAACGAACAATTTTATACATCAGTTTTGAAGTCGCCACAGCATGGTAAACATTTCATCAATTTACACTAAACCTTCATCTTCTCTTGTTGTGGAAATAAAAGACAAAAAATATGAAAATTTGAAGGGCAGCAACTCCTACAACTATTTTGCAATTTACACTTGACATCTATCTGTTACACTTAGTAAAATAAAAAATAAAATTTAGAAAATTTTACAGAAAAGGGGCAATAACTCCAAAACGAGTTTTCGGATTTTCTTTAAAATTGCAGGGCTGGTAGATCTTGACATAGTGATTATTTTCACCCTCAATCAGGTTTTTTGATATCTGTAATGGTTTTCGAGTTATTTGCAAAAAAAAATGCAATTTTCCCCTTTGTTCTATTTTTATTAACAGCAGCAATGTTGCTTGGTTTTCGGACTAATCGAACACAATTTTGAAGCTGTTTACACTGGTGATGATTCTGTTAGTTTGGTAACAATGGGCCCAGTGGCTTAAGGGGAGAAGATTGTTTAAATTGATGACAAAAAGTATCAAATTTCTTAAATATTCTTAATAACTCATATATGGGTAGTCAGATTTTCTTCAAAATTTCAAGGTGGGTAGATCTTGATATGCTGAACATTTTTGCAATTTTAAGTTGACCTCTATCTGTTATAATCTTTGTGATAAAAAAAAAGATTATCAAAATTAAGAAATTTTTACGGAAAAAGGGCAATAACTCCAAAAGGGGTTATTAGATTTTCTTCAAAATTACTGGGCAGGTAGATCTTGTCATGCTGATCATTTTTATTCCTTCAGATTTTTCATATCTCTAATTGTTTTTGAGTTATTTACAAAAAACAGTAATTTACCCCTATGTGCTATTTTTAGTAATGGCAGCCATGATGTTTGGTCCTAGGACTGCTCGAACACCATTTGGAATCTAGATACCCTGGTGGTGATTCAAACCAAGTTTGGTTAAAATTGGCCCAGCAGTTTCAGAGGAGAAAATTTTTGAAAAAGTTTACGACGGACGGACGGACGCCAAGTGATGGCATTAGGCCAGGTGAGCTAAAATTGAAAAATGACGTATTCCTAGGTATGATATTGTGATGAGCTGTACAAGTCAAAAAGATATATGTGTGGCCAGGGATATACTTAGGTTTATTGTAACCACAATAATTAAGGTTATATTTTTCGTGGACATGTTGTGTTGAATCATTTAGAGATTATTGAAAATTACAACTCTGATTTAGCATCCTTTGGCATCATAAGAACCCATACAGAGATTCATTGCGGGGTCTTCCAGATGCACCACTAAGCCACTTTCTAAGCTCCTTGCTACACTGTTTACCGCAGTCATAGATGGCCTGAAAAGTTACTGTCATAAAGTTTACTCCACGAGCGGTGTCAATCAGATGTGGATTCTAAAAAAATCTTAAGATCTCCTTGAACAACTATCCTCTAGCAGTCTTACCCATTGCCACAACAAACAAACTTTTGATTTGTTTTACTGTTTATACTACCCTGCCACATAATAAATTGAAAAAAGTAATTTCGGATTTGATACATCAATGTTTCTGCTCTAAAAATGGAGAACGCATATACACTTATTTAGTAGTAGGGGAAAAGACAAAACATATTTTGTAAAGAACCACACTGAGTCAAACAAGAAGTACACGGAGAATGACGTAATCAAGATGTTGGAATTTTTAATAGATAATATTTTTGTCGAATGTTTAGGCCGTATTTTTCAACAGACAATCGGGATTCCCATGGGAACTAACTGTGCGCTACTTTAAGCTGATCTCTTTCTTTTCTCGTATGATCCCCCAAGTTTTACAAGGGCTTACACAGAAAAAAACAAAAACATTTAGCCCAGTCCTTTAATTTTAGTTTCCGCTACATAGACGATATACTTTCTCTTAATAATTCAAAATTCCAGGAATATTAACACCAGGTCTATCCCAATGTTGTTGAAATTTTAAGAAACTACTGATACACCTACTTCAGCTTCGTCCTTAGATCTTTAATATGCATTGACGAAGATGGACGTTTGAATCTAAGCGTGATGATTTTAACTTCCGAATTGTTAACTTTCCCTTTCTGAGTAATACTATACCTATCTCTCCAGCCTATGGAGTGTACATTTCGCAGTTGATTCGTTAATGTGGAGCATGAAGTCTATAGTGATTTTTTTTTTTTGAATAGAGCAAAAACACTGTCCAAAAGCTGCTTAGTCAGGGTATTAGTTCAGCCTTTGTTACTATCATCCCTTCCGAAATTCTATGGCCGTCACCATGACTTAATTGACAGATATGACGTGTCTGTGTCACAAATGAAAACGGACATTTTAAGCTAGATTTTACGTCTTTACGAATTGACATAACTGGATTTGTGTCAACCCTGGATTTACTCACTGATAGTGTGACGGGTACCGCTAGAAAAGCAGGACATGCTTTCCTTTCCGAAGGGAGTTCACACTATGAGTTCCTTAGTTTTTAATGTGGTGTTTTTATTTCCGTGAATTGGAGCTGTCTCACGTCCTTGTTTTTTTATTTCTGTTGCCGTTTTTGCCATGTTTCTAGACTTCGATTTTTGTGGTCTTCGCTTGCCTTGTTCCTTCGATATTCTACTGCCGTTGTTTTTTTAGAACAGTTGATTACAGTACTTTCTTTTTATTTCGACCACATCTGTAAGAGATCTTGTATTCTTTTTAAAACAGATGAATTGAACTATTTAGGCGCACCAACTATTCAATTGCACTGGTGTATGACGTAAGAAACAATACATACACATTTTGAATGCCCCGTCAAGCAACATTGTAACGATATTTTTTCAGTAATTGCTTTAAATCCATGTGAAAACTTAAGTATCGTCAATGCCTTAAGAGGATATAAAGCGTTTGCTCAAACCCTAGGGTGTTAGTATTATATGGTGTTTCACATTATACGTAACAGAGTTAGTCACAGAAAACTAATAGCACGTTTTATAGGTTAAACGAACTAATATTCATAGCTTTTTTATGCTGAAACTGCTTCATGTATTTTGATAAGTACCGATAAATCATTACAAGTGTTATTTTTAAAATTGAATGGCCTGTTAAATGGAAGTACAAATTGTATTTACTACTGTTTTATTGTCAGAATATTGTACATAAAATGACTTGTGTTCGAAATAAGCAATTAACAGTTGAAAATCAAGTTCAATATGCAAAAACCGTAACATCATGAAACATTATCCTAATATTTTTCTAAATACTACTATTTGGAAAAAGAAAGAACGAAATAAACATGGTCAAGACTGTTACTGCTCGTAAGATTGGATAACATGGAGTCATTTTTGTGATACAAGTTCCCATACTAGAAGTCTACAGTTGTGAACAAGGGTTGTTTTATATGTCATGAACTGTCAAAATTGCTTCGTACTAAATATGTTGCTTTTATTCTTGTTATCCCATCAATAACTGAATCAAAGTAAAAGTAGATCTCAATTATTTAGAATGTCATGCCGTTGTGCATTTAACATCTCCGTGTCCTTTGACGTGGTAAAAGCTGGAGTATATTGTTGAGTCAAACGGTACGCACTATTGCATCACGCTTCATATTAGTGAAAACGAGTGTTAAAATTTCATTTTAAGAGAAATTCAATCATTACATCTATGATTACCATCAAAAGCCTAAACCCTTGTCTGAATTCAGGCATAAACAAATGCATAGTTATACTGACATCTCAATTCAAGACGGTCGGTTAAAACCAGGCCAAGATTTGGAATTGTTGTTGTATGCAAGATTCACCCATTCATCTATAATTAGAGTGCCCTAGCTTCATAACACCAAGCCTTATTTGATATTCAACATGGTATTATTCTCTGATTAAGGACGAAGTGTTTATGTCTCTGACAAATGTTTGATATTCAACATGGTATGAGTCTCTGATTAAGGACGAAGTGTTTATGTCTGTGACAAATGTTTGATATTCAACATTGTATGAGTCTCTGATTAAGGACGAAGTGTTTACGTCTCTGACAAATGTTTGCTATTTTACTACAACTATAAAAAAACCAATACAACAACGCAAAATTCGAAACACCAATCCTCACTACTACATTAAGTAGGCATTTTTAGGTAGAAAGATACTGTTTTACAGCGCGTTCAATGGTACAAGAAAATCAGATACGTAAAGCAAGTTGTTACAAAACATTTGTCATGACATCCCGAATCACAGATCTAGAAAAAAGATGTAGAAAAAAATAACATGAAACACTTACAATGGCCGAAATTAACAATCACATGCCATAATCTACCAGGGAACTGCAGAAGAAAAAACAATGAAATGACAAAAGACAAACATGGACAACGAAAGAAACTCGGGATGGCCGGACTTGGTACCGGCACTAGCAAAAGTTGTGCAGTTGTGACACCAATCGTGGTGAATATCATTCGTACATAACTGATAAAATCCAACTGTTTGATTGGCTAATCAGACAGGAGTTGTGTACCTTGACGACGGGATACTATACAATGACAATGATATACATCACGTGACTTCTGGTGTACTATATATATTAAGGTACAAGTATTACCTTTCCAAAAAACTTGTCTGACGTTAGCAGTTTTTTACCCAGACAATAAAAGGTATATTTAGTTTGATGATTTACCAGAATTTCCTAGTTTCATATTCGTAACGGTAACGTTAACCAAACAAAACTCACAATATAATGCAATAATTGCGATTCTCCTGATCTATAGGTAGGACATAATTAACAAACGAACTGGTTTCTTTGTATTTTATTCCGACAAAACCAGTATAATTACTCCCCTAAAGTGTTAATGTAGAAAATAATGCGTGTTTATTTATATGCCAACAGCACGCTTAAAGAATGGTATATAATGTCATTTAAAATATTATCGCAGAAAAATCAATAAAAGAAAATCACGACCGTAAGTGTTAATCTATTAATTTGCAATGATATTGTCGTAACCTTATATCAATTTCACTTCATTGACCGTCATGCAATGCAAAAATGGACGCTTTACCGAAATGCAATGCGAACATAGACGCCTTACCGGATGTGCTTTTTCTGATTCTAATACTGTCTTACGCAATACCCCTACTTATTCAGTCTCTCATAGACTCCCGTGTCAAATTCCAAATGTTTCAAAGTTTGTAATTTTTTTATCTTAAAGTTCAAATAAAGTGACACTTGTCTCAAATTGAAGAGGCTCCTTTTAAGAAACTCTCGTAAGAAAATCAGCACACCTTAAAACTTACATACAAGAATGAACTGGTTCCCGGCAGTGAACTACAGCAGGATAGGTACTTTCTGTTTGAATTTTACAGAAAAATACCTTCACTGTCTTCATATTCGTAAAGGCTATAAAATACATGGTTATTTGATTTCATACTTTATTTTTACGTATTTTAATATAATAAGATGAGTCGAAATCTTCATGTTCAAAATGTTCAATGCAAAACACACCTTTCATCATGACGAAAAGGACTAAAGTCAGCATGCAAGTAATCATGATTTTGGTACGTTACCAAAAACTTAAAGTCATCACTACAGAAGTTTTACGGTCGACATCATGATCTTGTGGATCGCTATGGGATATCTGTTTCCCAGATGACAACAGATCTTTCCCTCTACAACTAAAGTTTGTTTTTCCTCTATCAGATTGGACTTTACTACCGGATTTGACATGTTCAACACGGCGGGTGTCTTATAAGAAGCAGGAGATGCTTTCTCTACCGGTACACCTGATCTCACCCATGGTTTTTATTGGGTCCGTGTTGTTCATCTGTATGTGTGTCTTCATTTTTCTTTTTTGCCCCGTACTTTAGTGGTGTCCTTGTTTCTTAGTGTGTCCGATGTTGCCATTGTCCATGGATTATTCGTTCTTTTGATTGACGGTTCGGTTCTCACTTACTTTTAAAAAGCCTCATTGTTATACTTAGTATTCTTTCTATCACATTTTGTGGATTTGAAAGCTTTTATATTGCATTAGATTGTAAATTCACAACCTTCTCTTCACAGCCATTTTAAACAATTTTATGTGATTTCATACGAGCTCTTAAGTTGTAGATGTAAAACTGTTTTTAATTGCTTTTGGTAATAAAATATTTAGAAACTAAGTTAACGTTGGCAACAGTGTTTTATTACTCTGTATAATATGCACAAGTATTATATGTTTTTCCGGAATTTTCACAAGGGATACGGGTTCATATTACTAGTCTGTGTTTCATATCCGTGAGACGCCGGACGGAAAAGAAAGCTCTCAATAACATTCCGAAACCAATATTTCAGAATGCATGAAAACTAATTCCCCTCTACAAAAAGAAGACTTGTGCTAGAAATGGAGGATAAACATTAGTAGGGAACTGAAGCCTGGACACACCAATTTTATACAATTCAGCTTGGTTAATTCAAGAATCTTTAATATACATTATTTTTGTCAAAATGATTGGGACTTAAAAAAAATTAATCATTTTGTTTCTGAAAAGTTGAGTAGAATGTGTTTGAACTTTTTTTGTTTTGATTTATTTTGTTTTGTTTTGTTTTGTTTTTTTGTTTTTTTTTTGGGGGGGGGGGTTTGTTTGTTTGTTTGTTTTGTTTTTTGTTTTTTAGCATTTGCATGCTTTTATTCTACAATAAATAGGTCCGTTCATGTACATGTACACGCATCGAATTTAATTCAACCAGACTTTTCAATGGTGATGTAACGAGTGGTATGCTTAGAGCAAATGTTGCATACCTGCCCTTCCGGGTACCTACTAAAACTACGTCTTTAAATTTTTGTGTAGTTATGTTTCTTTGTTCTGTTGCCTGTATTAGTCTTGTCTCTTTATTGTAATGTTACTATGACCTTTTATTGGTCGATTTCATGCCTTTTTTTTATATTTCAAAAGCCAAAAAAAGCCACAGAAAGGAAAACAAAAATAGATTATGCTTTAAGAAATGACATACCATTTCCTATTGAGGTAAGAGATACCGGTAGTTTCTGTCTGGTTATTGATTTTTTTTATCTCTGAGAAGACAGCAAGCAACTGTTTTTGATTAAATTATATGTAAACTTTCCTTCAACCCCAATTAATTGATATTTGACACATGTTTGTCGATCTGTCTTGTTAGAAAACAACACAAGATGATAGACACCTGTATCAATCTAATTATATGTATGCTTACATTTATTTTTCTTTCATTTGCAGAAATTTAGCAAAAATTTAACGGAGAATCGCTTCTGCCTCAGCCCGAATAGAGATGGTAATAATAATTATAATAATAATAGAGATGGTAATAATAATTATAATAATAATAGTAATAATTATGGTGACTCCTAGATGTTTTGTTTTTGGTCGTTTTAACCTGAATATGGGATGTTGTCTCCTTGACATTTACCCCATTTCCTTTCTTTTTCATATATAGTAGTGAAAATACCCTAACAAGATAAGCAGTTTGATGTTAACTTATGAAAAAGACCATAATGTTCATATTTAAAACTCTGAACGCCTAAAGTTTTAATTTTACTAGGGTTGTGATTTTGACTTCCTAAAGGAATTTTTAAAAGTCATAATCATCAATTAATTGAAACCTACCAAACTTGACTGAACACTAGACTTTCATTGGCAGTATGGCGGGTGCCATGTATAAAGCAGATAATGCTGAACTTCTGAAGCGTCTGGTGATACACAAGAGTTTTTGAGGGGTTATGTTGTTGAATGGCCATTTGTGTCTCCTCTGTTTTGATATGTTGCTGTTGGATCTTTAATTTTTTTTTAAAATTTTTTACTTCGTTTTATGTCAATATCTTGGACAAAGTGATAAGGGGTCTTTCTATTTTCAGATATAATTTTCATCAGCCACGTTGGATACATCGAGCGAGCTCGAGGGTAACGATATTCGTTTTGGCTGAACCTCAGCCAAACGGTTTCTTCCTGTAATTTTAATTGTTTAAAAACAGCTTTGGCGAGATCGTTGAAAATTTTCAACTTGGTCTTATGAAAAAACAACATAATAGTTGGCAGTAGACGGGAATAATTCCACTTGTATGCATGATTCGTTGTGTCACATTGGGATATTGAACTCGTTACTTATCGGTTACCTATCAGTCTAATTTTCGAAAAAGAACACCGCAATCCCACGCCATAACGAGTCACAAACCCTTTGGCTAACTACGACTAGCTCCTTACAACTATCAATTTAATGTATTGAAAGAGCACGAATTCAATTATAGCCATCTCCAAAGATCGAACCTGAAATGTACTAACCAATCTGGTTTCACTTGACTTGTATACTATCTAGCACAGCACTAGACTTTCCTACCACATGCACAATTATAAATGACTTACAAAAATGTGTTGACAATTCATTTGACAAATGAATGAAAATTAAATTAGTTAGGATGTGCAGTCATTATTCTGAATTAATATAAATCACACGACACTTTTTAAACCCTGTTCGTGCATGATATTAAGTACTCAAACGATATTAACTTTTTATATAGATGACTGGATAATCAAGTATACGAGAGGATGGTTACTTACAAATCTTTTAGATGTACTTACAACTGTCTTATCCGGTGTGATATATCATCATAATATCAACTGATAATTACATGCCAGCTTGAGATTAGTGCTCTGGCAATTACAATATTAAGTTATATGCAAAAGTTTATCCAATCCTTCATATGGATCAATGCCGATTATTTAAACGTAGCCATCCCATGATAAATCAAAGGTTAACCAGTACAGATGTTGGGTAAGGTTCCGCCATTATGTTTCCATGTTGCTCAGTTTCTTATGGTTAGAATTGATATTGGAACTCTTTTAAAATCAATGAAACAAACAGTAAGATTTACTTTATAATGCATATGTTTGACTTGCAGGTTAAATAGCGGAAAAGAATAACGGATGTGCACTCCCAACAATTGACATGCCATTAAATAATACGCACTTTTCTAGCTTCTAATTGATTTCAGTGTTAAAAAGTAAAAGTCGATTAAAACAGAAAATTTTATGTAAAATTAAGTAATGATTACGTGATAATCATAAAAGTCTGATACAAACTTAGACTTTGTGTTAAGTATATTTCCAGTTGGGTTAGTACATCTGAGGTTCGATCTTCGGAGAATAATATAATGATTGAATTCGTGCTTTTTTGATACATTAAATTGATAGTTGTAAGGAGCTAGTCGTAGTTAGACAGAAGGGTCTGTGACTCGTTATGACGGGGGAGTGCGGTGTTCTTTTTCGAAAGCTAGACTGATAGGTAACCTATAGGTATCGAGTTCAATCTCCCAATGTGACAAACGAATCATGCGTAAAAGTTGAAATATTCCCCCTACTGCCAACTATCATGTTGTTTTTTCATAAGACCAAGTGGAAAATTTATAACGATCTCGCCAAAAACTGATTATTTGAAATTTTTCGATATCTTAAAAATCTTTCTCATACAAAGCTCGTTACTCTGCTGATATAGAAATGTCTTGTTCT
Source organism: Modiolus philippinarum (assembly GCA_002080025.1). Taxonomy (NCBI): domain Eukaryota; kingdom Metazoa; phylum Mollusca; class Bivalvia; order Mytilida; family Modiolidae; genus Modiolus; species Modiolus philippinarum. Next base: position 19,961 of record MJUU01072476.1, read on the forward strand.
GTATAAGTTCTCTCTTATTTTCAATACTGATCTTCCAAATGTTTTATTTGTATATGTATGGAATAGACTTACGAAATCAAGAATTTAACTGCAAGTTCACGATTTTCCCCTTTTTTTTAATAGAAGCAGCATAATAACATACGAGTTAAATGTATTGTGAAAAAGGGAAAGATTACTTAAAGGTAGGACAAACATAAAACAACGTCTAAAACAAAGATGGATACAAGGAATGCATGTAAGGATTATCAGTTGGCAAAGGTAGATATGTTAGAAAGGACATACTCAAAAAAAAAGTCTAAAAATATTATACAAAAACGTGTGCCAATTGCCGAGCACTACCAGAGGTTGATAAAATTCTGCAAACACATTACCATATTTTGAAATTTTCAACAAACTTACCTCTCTGTTCACTTTGTAGATAGAGACAAAATCAAGCCGACATTGTTGCTCATGACCATTGTTAAAGAACCATTATAATAAAAAGAAAAAGTTATACGAAAATACGGAAGAGATTGTGTTATTTGTGAGACAAGTTATACTGGAGAAGTTAAAACAAAATCTGGAACCATTATTAACTGTATTAGCAACATTCATTGTAGAACATCAAGTAACTAAATACCGAAGTTACTGTGAATTTATTTTCTGCATATGCATATCAAGATGTCGTTGCTCAAAATGTAAATGCATTGTGCATGTGGGAGAAATCCAGACAAGAGAAAGAGATTTCTAGACAAACAGTTGCAATTCATTTCAATTCTTCTAGCCATTCAGTTGACAATTTCAAATATGTAGGAATAGAAATCAGTAGAAAAGATAATCAAGCGTACAGCCAAAGGTGTCTACAGGGTATTATTTTCCTATTATAGAATTTTTTTTTGAAATGTTCGGTGTGGAAACATAATTGTCTATTGTTAAAAATATAAAATAAAATTTGGGAACCACCATGCATTTAAGCACAAAAATTGAAATTGAAAATTTAAAAATTTTACACAGAAATGATAGGAAATTGATTATATGAGAGGAAAGCTTTAAGAATCTATTATAGATTTTATTCATACTTTGCACATGTTTTGAAATAATTATATAATTCCAAAATAACTATTTTGTTAAATTTCTTAAAGAATGAAACCTAAACGAACAAGGATGAGACAGAAAAGGCGGAATAATACCACTGAGACACTTTGAGAGAATACAAAACATTAATTGTATGTCGGCGTTTTCTTTTATCTGGACCTTCCTTACTTTACAAGACCCTACAATCAAAATTTTATTCCTCTAAGATTTGTCACCATGTACATCCGTTACCGCGAGGGAGTAGCTCTATGACATGAGGAAGTAGATTTGTGAAGCTAACTTAAATGATGTTATGAAAAATTACCAGGAAATTCTACTCCCTCCTGCGAAAAAAATCTACTCCCTCGTGGTAATGGTTGTACACGGCGTTTGTGGTATCTGAAATCTGAACTTTTAAAAAAAACTTTAACCTGAGCCACTCATGCATGAAATGTAGTTAAAATCCACCTTGTTAAAGCGTTTTTTCTGAAGACAATGCGTGTGAAGTATAAAGATCAAGATTACTGTTATCCTCGGCGTAACGTTGTTTGCTCTGTATCTAGTGTCATTTTTGTTTTGCATCCGAGGAAGATGTCGGCAAAATATAATGCAAATATTTTGTTACACCGTAAATAAAATTTACTGGATAAATAAATCGCAAATGCGCATATTACAAAAGTAAGAAACCAATAATAAAACCGGCATTCTACTATTTTTATTTTTCTAAATTTATTTTTATAATTCCTTTATAGTTTGTATAATTATCCGTCTGTACCTATCTAATACGAACATGTCTCTCATTATTTTGTGTGGTATTTCCTAGTCTGTAATACTGTATGTTTTCAGTCGCGACAGACTACAGACACACAGACAGATATTATTTTTTATGTTTACTCATTTAAATAGTGCAAACATAATATTTATATAAACCATTTAGATCAAATACAAACACTAATGAAAGCTGTACTTGACAAGCACTTTTATGTATCATTTCGTTAGTAACGTCAAAGATGATTTTGAAAACTTCAGATGAAAGGAAGTTTTTCACGTTGACGTTAAAATTTTACTTTCAGAACTAAAAGTTCAACGAGTAATGTAGGTATATCCAATATATAGGGTTCATAGCATTGTTGATGATTTAGTGATAACAGACGTATTAATAGATGAATTGTTGAGGTCTTTGCTGTAGTAAATGAAGAACACTAGTGTCACCTCTCCCTTGTGGAAGTGGACAATGATCAAATTTCAAATGGATCAAAATTTTGATTAACTGCCATCTTGAAATCATAGGAACAATTGTATACAAAGTCTGGTGAACGTAGCGACATAATAACCAGAATTTTATTTTTCAAGACGATACTTATGTGGGCAAAATGCAGACACAGGTATTCCAGTAACTAGACATGAGCTTAACTGGAGAAAAGCTAGTATACAGTACTACATTGGTCATTGGCTTGTCCTTGTCTTCATATAAAATTTAGTTTCTTGATATTTGGGTTATTGGATGTGGTTTGTTTCCATTGATTTATTAACTTTTTACCTTTTGGGGGCCATTGAGGGCTTGCTATATGGTGTGAGGTTCCTTACTGTGTTGAAGACCGTACGATGACCCCTAGTTGCTTTGTTTCGGGTCGTTTTAACCTGGATATGGGGTGTTTTCTCCTTGACAATTACCCCATTTCCTTTCTTTTTCATACATATAGTTATGAAAGTCGGGTTAAGCGAATACATGGAGTTTCTGAAAAATATTGAGCTTCTGAGTATATCTAGTTTGCTCATTTATTATCTTGCCTATTTTTTCATTATATACGTTCAACTAGAATATCTTCCTAATAGCAGGGAGCTGTTATACTTTTCTCTACTGGTTGTTACTTTGTTCTTTGTTCTTATAGACGTTTTAGCTATATGATATAACTTGTTACCGTTATAAAACTGTAATATTGTTATTGTCATTAAACGAGGCACCCGAATAACATATTTTGATCTATGAGTGACGTAATTGTCGTATATCAAATAATTTGCTACTAGTAAAACATTATATAAATTCAGAGATTCAAACTCGAATAAAATCTTAATTGTAAATTACCTAAATTGTCTTATTAATTGATTCATATCGTTGTAGTGACATGCAATATCTGCTCGATTAACATGAAAATAGTATACTGAATTACAATGGAAAGACGACAATCATTTCTGATAGAGCCTATATTAAATTTGTACATTAGTTGTATTTTGTACGCCGTGCTATACTTTGAATAATGAGTTTTAGTTATTTCACTTTGTTCGTATTGAAGTTTGTATCTGACTAGAAGAAGACCGAGTAATCTTTCCCAAGGCATTCTTGTCCTGTATCAATATTGTTCTTCCCTATTTCAAATATCTTTCCCTAGTTACATTTTGGCTTTACTGTCAGACCCTTTAAGTTTATTGTTCTCTATACCACCTCTTTTGATTTGATGGTTGGTCTTCAGGCAGAAGTTGTCGAAACGGCGATTCGCAGCACCAAAATTTATCGCAATATAGGTTTCTTATTTGTTGATATCACTTGGTCGATTTAGGTGTGTTGCTCCGTGATGTTGTCATTGGTCTAGTAGTAGTGCGGTGCTGATCGGAAAACTGACATTCATAATTTTTCACTTCACAATATCTTAAATTGAAATGTTGGAATAAAGAGTGAAAAGATCTGTCCTAATTTTATTTTTACACTACTTTTAGGTCATCAAGGTTATTTTTTATCCATCAGCTATTTCATGTTTTGGTGATTAGTTTTCCAGATGATTGATGTTTTTCTGCACTGAAGAGACATAAGTTGTTGAAACGGCCAAATTCAAACTCAAATTTACTGTAATTTTGGTATCTTTTTTAAGCTCACCTGGCCTAAAAGGCCATGTGAGCTTTTCCCATCACTATGCGTCCGTCGTCCGTCTGTCAACAATTTCAAAAATCTTCTCCTCTAAAACCGCTGGGCCAAGTGTAACCAAACTTCACTAGAATCATCACCAGGGTATGGCTTCTAAAAATGGTGTTCGATTAGTCGGCTGGTCAAACAACATGGCCGCCATGGCTAAAAATAGAACATAGGGGTAAATCGCAGTTTTTGGAAAATAACTCGAAAATCGTTACAGATATCAAAATCTGACAGTAGTAAAAGTGATTAGCATAGCAAGATCTACCTGCTCTGCAATTTTGATGAAAATCCGAAAACCCGTCTTGGAGTTATTGCCCCTTTTCCGTAAAATTTTCAAAATTTATGCATTTCTTATTTTTTATTTCAAAAAGTGGAACAGATAGAGGTCAAGTGTAATTGCAAAAAGATTCAGCAAAGCAAGATCTACAAACCCTGAAATTTTGAAGAAAATCCAAAAATCCTTGTAGGTGGTATTGCCCTTTTTTCACGGAATTTTCAAAATTCTCATATTTTTGGTCTTTTATTTCCAAAACTATAGAAGATGAAGGTTAAGTGTAAATTGATAAAATGTTTTCCATGCCGTGTGGATTTCAAAACTGATGTTTAAAATTGTTTGTTGAACGCGATTTTCAAAATGGCTGCCAAAAAAGGCGGGAAAATTCAACATTCTTCGATTTCAATGACATTTGGTTTCCGAATAGATATTGATCTAGCGACTTTAAAGTGTTCGTTGACCGCCATTGCCGCCAAAAAAAGGCGGGAAAATTCAACATTGTCCGATTTCAATGAAATTTGGTTTCCAAAAAGGTATTGATGTCGCAACTTCAAAACTGATCTTGAAAATTGTTCGCTGACGGCCATTTTCAAAATGGCTGCCAAAAAGGCGGGAAAATTCAACATTGTCCGATTTCAATGAAATTGGGTTTCAAAATAGGTATTGATGTCGCAACTTCAAAACTGATCTTGAAAATTGTTCGCTGACGGCCATTTTCAAAATGGCTGCCAAAAAAGGCGGGAAAATTCAAGATTGTCCGATTTCAATGAAATTTGTTTTCCAAATAGATATTGATGTTGCGACTTCTACACCAGATTTGAAAATTGTTTTCTTTGACTGCCATTTTCAAAATGGCTGCCAAAAAAGGCGGGTAAATTCAACATTGTCCGATTTCAATTTAATTTAATTTAAACAATATTTTATCCATAAATTGAATAGGATTGGGCAACAGGCAAAGCCTTTGTAAGCCCTCTCCGATAGAACAAGGTACAGCATATAACAATACATACAAATTGTACACAATATCAATACAGTATTTAGCTTCAATCAATAATTTTCAAACCATTAATTATCAATTATGGACTTTTTACCAGGTCAATATGTTATATATGGACCTGTTAGGTTTATATTGACCGAGGACGTAGTCCGAGGTCAATATATCCCTAACAGGTCCATATATAACATATTGACAGAGTAAAAGGTCCATTATTGTTATATTACATATGTAGTTTTGGTTGTATCTCATTGCATTTTTGTCTAGTAAGATTTTGTCAACATGTCTGAATTTATTTCCAAGTAGAAGCTCTGGTTGAAGGCGAAAATGAAATCAATCTGCACACCGACAAGAGTGAGTTTGTTGCATGTGTGGTGCAAAGGATAATATATGCAAACACATCTGTTATTTTCAATAAAAGAAACCAGAAAACTTTTTTTGTTTTCCTATATATGTGCAGCGCTTAAAAATACCGGAGGACAACTTTTAAATCGGTTTGTATCGATTTCGGCTGTTTAATATCTCCGTGCTCTTAATATGTGTAAAGACCCTACTTTTTATTATTACTATTATAAGATCTTTCGCGGCGAAAAAATAAGACTTGAAAGTCAAACTGGAAATAAATTTAGTTATATAGCGTCCAAAAACTATAAATAGAAACATAGCGTCAATATATTTAAAAATAGAAACATGGCGTCAATATACATATAAATAGAAACAAAGCTGAAAATACGCTAAATATTTTTGAAATCACGTGACTGTTTCAGCCAATGAAATTGATAGGATACTTTGTCATATGTAATATTATAATTTATCTAAGTATATTCACTAAAACAATTGTGCAGAAAAAGTACCTGGAGTAAAACATGTGCTAATCTTTAAATTAATCATTAAACTTTTAATTTTAAAGAATGAAGAAAAAAATATTAAACTGTCAATAAATATAAAAAGAGAATGAATATAAGAAAAGAGAAATGAGAGTAAGGAGATAAAGAGAAAATAATATGAAAATAAACATACAAAAGAGGAGTGGTGCAATTTTTGATATGTAAAGCTTACATGTATCTTTTTCAGGTCAAATAAAAGGTTACACAGATCAATAATTCAGGAAGTTTATAAACAGAAATTAAACATTGGAAATATCATAGTCTACCTGTTTGACTGATATAGTCATGAACTAATTTAACAATATATGAATTATCTGTATCACTAAGAGATGCATTGCCAAAAAGAAGTAGTTCCAAATCAATATTCACAACTGAGTCTATATAAAACAATTTGTTAAATAATGTATTTCTTGCATCAGTATAAAAAGGACAATCAAAGAAAAAATGATATATCTTCACATTTTGCAAGACAGTTTGGACAGCTTGGATCATCTTTTAAAAAATCATGAAATAAATGAGAATTTAAATTGCTTGCTTCATTTCTTAATTGACAGTGAAGCACATTATCTTTTCTTTTACCAATATTAAAATATCTTGGAGGTTTCTCGGGTTTAAAATGTGTATCAAGTTTGAATTTAAACTGGTTGATATTTAATGCACTTCTAATATCTAAATTTAATTCATTCCATAATTTAATAACAGAAGGAAGATAACTTTTATAATAAGAAACAGTTCTACATTGTGGAAGATTAAATTTTAGTCCATTTTGTCTCAAGCCATAATCGTGCTGTGGAATACATGGTTCAATTAATTTAAACATATATTCAGGATTTGTACCATTAATTGTTTTATAAAAATGTGTAAGTTTGTGTTTTTTCCTTCTATCTGAAAGCTTTTCAAAACCTAATTCTGCATATAATTTTTTAATAGAGGTTGTTCTACGAAGACCAGTAATTATTCTAGCAGCCTCTATTTGAACACTTTCCAAGAGATTTGATTCAGTTAACGTACAATTATCCCAAATAATGTCTGAATATTCTAAAATTGGCCGAATAAATGAAATATAAATAGTAATAAGAGATTTTCTATCAAGAGAATATTTAACCTGTCGTAAAAGGTGAAGTCTTGAACATGCTTTTTTATAAATATTATTAATGTGGAACTTCCATGTTGCATCTGCAGAAAAGTTTAGACCTAGGTGACAGTGGTTAGAGACCTCTTTAATAGGCTCACCTCCAGTTCCAAAGAAAATGTTTGGCTGAATAAAATTTCTTCTAGAAAAAGTCATGGTCTCAGTTTTTGAAGGGTTAAGAGTAACTGCCCAATTGTTAGCCCATGTTTCAATTCTACCAAGATCTTGTGTTAAAGATTGTGCAATATCATCACAATCATTATCTATAATAGCAAACAAGGAAGTATCATCAGCAAAAAGTCTAATATGGTTATGAATATCTTTTACAACATCATTTATATATGTGAGAAACAGAAAAGGTCCAAGTACAGAGGCTTGGGGGACACCTGCACTAGTTCCCATTTCATAAGAACAAAAACCATCTAAGACAACTTTTTGATTTCTGTCACCCAGGTAATCTCTTATCCAGCTTAAAAATTATCATCAATACCGAAAGACTGAAGCTTAAATATCAAACCAGTATGCCAAACTTTATCGAATGCTTTCGATATGTCACAAAATATGAACCTAACATCTTTTCCTGCATCAAGATTAGAAATAATAGTATTATAAATTTCAAAAAGCTGGTTAACAGTACTATCACCAGGTTGGAAGCCTGATTGATACTTAGATAATAAATGATTACTTTTCATGTAATTGAATAAATGTTTAAACAATTTTTTTTTCATAATTTTACATATAATACTAGTTAATGAGATTGGGCGATAATTTTATGGATCATTAGGACTACCTTTTCCTTTAAAAATAGGAGTAACATGTGATAGTTTCCATGCACGTGGTACTTTATTTAACTGAAGGGAATAATTAAATAACAGTGTAAGAGGTTTAACCATACCGAGTCGCACTTCTTTTAAAATCTTTGGTGAAACATCATCAGGACCAGGAGGTTTAGTAGTGTCTAGATTTTGCAACTGATCCAGAACTTCCTGATCTTCAATAGTAAGTTGATCCATTTTAATATCAACAACTGGTTGAGTATCAGGAAGATCTGGTTCATCAACAATACTTGAAATATTTGTAAAATGAGTATTCAATACCTCAGCTTTGTCGGCTGGGTGAATAAAAAAATTACCTTCTTTCACAAGGTATGGGGTAGGTTCACGAGTCTTTGAAAATTTAGAGACCGATTTTAAAATTCTCCACCATTTACCAGGGGGTACATTTTTATCACTCAACTGACCTGTTAGTTTAGTTTTATAATCTTCTTTTGACTGACGAACTAAGTTAATAACTTCATTTCTTAATTGTCTAAATTTTTGCCAGTGATCTGGATTGTTAGTATGTTTAGCTTTATAATGGATGCGATTTCTTTATCGCATTTTCCTACGTATCGTATTATTCATATAGGGTTTATCAGCTGGCCTAACAGTTATAGTTTTATTTGGAATATGTTTACTGACATTATCAGTGTAAACATTCAAAAATTTAGAATACATATCATCAATATTATCACATGATCTATAAGTACCATCCCAATCAACATTACATAAATCTTCCATTAAAAGCATTATAATCAGCATTAGCATATTTCTTAATTGTTCTCTTATAGCAATATTCTTTGCTCACTTTAAAATTAATTTCAGCCAGTATAGGGGAATGAGTACTACAAAAAGGTGTCGATGCATTGACATAGCACACAGAACTTTTATTATTAGTTAAGAACAAGTCAATACATGTACCTGGTGTGGTAGTAAAGTTTGTTGTTTCTTGAACGAGGTTGTAAATGTTTAATCTATCAATAATATGTCTAAAACAAGTAGTTGTGCTATTAGTTGAACTCAACATGTCTACATTAAAATCACCAGTTAAATATATTGGCAAATTGAAATCTAACGCTTTTGATACTGAGTCATAAAAATAATCCCATAGTTTCACTCTGGAGTTAGGAGGCCTATAAAAAACACCAAATAAAAAATGATCATGCTTCGATGAAACTTTTAGCCACAAGAGTTCTAATTCAGGGTGTGACAATTCCGGCAACATCTTACAATATAAATCTTGAATTACATAGACTATGACCCCCCTCCCGCCCGACATCTATCAGACCTGTATGGTTTTTGGAAACCATCTAACATAATAGACTCATCAGATATAGTGTTATGTAAATGTGACTCAGTTATAGCTATAATGTCATTTTCACCAAGTTCCGACTGAATAAGATCAATCTTGGGTGGGAGACTACAGACGTTATTATGAACAATTCTAATATTTCTAAACGACTGAGATTTAACCGGACCAGGATTCATTTCAATACCTGATCTCATAAGTAAAACAGACATGACAATGGACGAAAAGTGTGTGTTGTTCATCAAAACATTGTAGAATACAAAATGATGTAACATTCCTACATTTTTATGACACTTACCATAGCTGCAGACAAAATCAAACTTGAATGTTCTAGTCTTTAGAATCAAAAATAAACATCGTGTTATTTTTGGTAAATGTCAAGGTGATTATAGACAGCTGGGTCGACCTAATACCATGACCAAGCAATAAACAATTAAACAGTTTTGCACCAAGAAAATAGAAAATAAACATCACAAATACATTTACAAATTAAACAACAAAAAGAAGAAAGTTTTATGAAAAACAAAAATGATAAATGGGATAGGCATACATGCTAAAGTATACATAATTTGAGCTAGCCTCAGTTTAGCAAGTAAATAAACACAGGCTATAAATAGAAGCCACGTGTTAAAAACACATGTCAATGTTTATAGTAATTTTAATACTGTTCAAACACACTGGCTGTAACAACTTGGTTTCCAGACGGAGTAATGATTTGGTCAGATGTTAGATTCTGTTGTATTTCATCAGAAGAGACAGTTACGCTTGGTTTAGACTGAACCACTGTAGAATAAGTTAATTTAGGTCCCTGGTTTGTTACGGTTTTAGGTAGCTTGTTGTTGATAGGTAATTTGTCATAGAACGGAAACTGTGATGATCTTGTGCACAGAATTATCTGGTCATCGGGCATTTTGATAAATATTTTCCCATCAAATGTCCAAGTTTCCTTTATATATTTATTGTTTTTAAGCCAGCGTGCGTTATAAGCTAACTCTGATCTCTTACGGGTTAAGTCTTCATACATTAGATATTGTGTACCATTAGCTTTATTATACTCATGCATTGTTTTCTTACACTTTAGTAATTTTTGTCTAGTTTTATAAGAAACAAAGCGAACAATAATCTCGCGGGCCTTATCTCCGTGTTCTTTCCTCGGTGGACCTACTCTATGTGACCTGTCTATTTCGCTGGGTTCAAACGACGTTTTGAGAACGTCCTTTGCAAATTTGGCTACCTCTTCATCGGTGCTTTCAGAATCTTTCTCAGGAATACCAGATATCCTAATTGATTGACGTCTTGTATATTGTTCGAGGTCATCGTTACGCAATTCAAGTTCATTACATCTAGCTTCTGATTCCTGCAGTTTTTTACTCAAAGGCTCAACATTATCTTTCAAGGGTGACAGTATTGTTGAAACTTGTTCATCCAAAGTAGGCAGAAGATGTTCGACAAGCTTTGCTTTCATGTTAGGTATTTCACACAGAGATGCAACAAATTTACTCATAATATTTTTGTCATTTAATATGCCAACTAACGCATCTAGAAGAATTTCAGGGTCTTCATTTTCAATGTCACTACTACCCGCCCTGAACCTTTTGCCTGTTGGAGCATGATACTGGCCAGAAGGCACCCCCTTCCACGATTACTGTGTGGGTTATGTCTACCTCTTTGGTTTGGCATATTGGAATCAATAGGTTAGAAAGTTTCAATGGTAAAGACAGTCTTAAATAAATATATATAAGTTAATAAGCTAGTCTCAAAAATTCATCGATGAACTGGAGTGAGTAATGTTGTGAGTTGTTAGTGGTGTAAACAAAACAAAGTCCTGATCATAAATGTCAATATTACTCACTTACAATACAACAGGGT